>JAPMOQ010015914.1:2323161-2344706 GCA_026543055.1 Argiope trifasciata
ATTTCTTTTTTGAGTAGAATGAAAAGAATACAAATATGGGAGTATGAAATAATATGGGGAATGCTTTTGCAATATTTTGGAAACAAAATAATATGTAATTTAAATATACTCTAGATATTTTTTCTCCAAAAAAGCAATTTTAATATATTGTGAATAAAGGAAAAAAATATGATAGAAGATATACAATAGTTGCATGTAATAAAGGATAAAATATTACTGAAATTAAAATGAGCCCTCCGTGTGTTCAAATAATCGAAAAAAATCTTCTGGAATAATTTTTGTAGTATATAAGGTTAAAAAATCAGTATTTTTATATCTGCTTGAAATTTTCGCAGTTAATAACATCAAAATTAAAATGAGTAAAATATCAAAAGCATTTATTTACTCATCAGCATACACGAAATCATAACAGTTAAGGATTAACTAAGAAAATAGAAGATGAGGAAGAGTATCGGAATTACTTAATCATATAGAACAAATGTGATGTAAAATTTCTAGCATCTAGCGCATGCACAGCTTTAGCTTCTTATATAACGGCAAAATCCATTTTAGGATGAAGAAGCTTAAATAGGCGAAAACGAACTTTGATATCTAAGAATATCTATATTGGACGTTTCAGTTGCTTATTAAAATAATGGAGAAGGCAGTATGAATACAAAAGATATTTTTTCTCATAAAAACTTGCCATTAAGGCTAAACAAATACAGTCCGAACATAAGTTGTATAAAATGCCCTTACGTCTTGACTAAATAATTAATATTCTACTAGTATTTGAAATTCTATTTTCTTTCGCATGTACTAATTAATGATCGCTGACACGTTTTCTGCAAAGCATATAAAAACGAGCAATTAACAAAAAAACTATTATTTTGACCCTAAAAATATTTTTATATTAAACATTAATTACAAAATTGTATCCTCAAAAAATATTTTAAAAGATATCCGGAACATCTATTTCTTTTTTCATATTTATAAAAAAATTTTCAGAAGACATTTTTACAGATTAGAAGGTATAAAAAAACTCCTTTGTTCCAAAAAATACAAATAAAGAAATGTCGAAAATACCAGGAATCAAAATGTGAAATAGTTGCAGATAGCAACGGAGTTAAATCGAGCATGGAAGTTTTTTGGACATTATTGTTTACTAAGAAAATATTTTTTACAAATATTGACAAATTTCATTTAAAGATACATATTATTATGTGTCCTTATCTTAAATAAATAAAAAATACTCATTGCTTCTTCTAGAAAAGTATATTTTGATTAAAAAAATTTTTTTTTTTTTACTAAATGAAATATTTTTTTCTGCTCTCTTAAATTTTATTTTGTGTTGGAAATTACATTTTTTTTTCTTTTTTTAAGTTGTATTTTTAGTCGATGTTATTTGGGGTATTTTCTTTTTTAAAATATAAAAGTACATTTTTTATATAAGCCTTGATAACGCACATATGCATTATTTATCTGACATATTTCAGCTTAATAGACTATGAAAAATGATTTATGATACCCCAGAGATAGTTTAACTGAATATATAATGTATTTTTCTGCAATATCGATAGGAAATAAGAGTTCCTAAACTATGCCAATCATAAATTTGAAAGATATATTTTGATTGATGTTTCGTCCAATATGTGAAAAAATAAAGCATTTTGTATGTATTTTAAGAAGAAAAGATTTATAAATATATAGTATAAAAGATTTACTATCATAGCTATTGTGTAAAGTTCACTGACACGCCCTAGTAAATTAATCTAGTAAGCAAACCTAAGTTCATCGTTATATACGATTAATAGGCCTGTTTTTAACAAAAACTGCTGTGTCTGGTTTTATGAATTATAAGTTCATTCAGTTAAAAGTGAATCTGTTCGTGTAGTGTAGTAGTTTCATATTTATAAAACCGTGTGGGATATTGTACCCAGCGTTTTAAAATATTTGTCTACTTGATAAATTGAATTAAGTTTCCAAATTTCATTACTCTAAGACATTAAGGAATTATATAAAAATATCACTAAACAGTGTAAAAGACGTTATTTTTTTTATCAAGCACTAGCATCTGTATAGCAACCATTAATATCATATAACAACCATTTTTTGCCATATTAGCTATCTAAAAATCGTGTATCTTATTCTTAATTGCTGCTTCAGCAAAATATATCAAAACGTCGATGATTTATAAATAGATGACTCAAGCTTAAATAATTTTATGAATTGTACTGAAGATCATTTTCTTGGACCATTTTTTTATTTGATTGTATTCATTGAAAAGCAATAATTGATATAAAACTGTACTAATGAATTTTCTTGCTTTTGTTATTCATGAACAGAAAGCAATATTCATCCATAAGAAAAAAAAATCAAGCTTTGTTTAATGAGAAAGTGCACAAAACAATTAATATCCCCAGGGTAAGAAGAAAGTAATTTCAGACGGGTGTTTTGGCTTCTCCTTTACGTTAAGTCGACATATTAAGAGAATATTAGACAAAATATTCTCAATTTATGAATCTATTTTAAAATCCTAATTAAAAATACTTCATGCTGTAAATTGTTACTTGATAGTAAAACAGTTTATTTCCTAACCATTAGTTTTTTTAATTAAATTTATTGTTGATGCTGCTCTGCAGGTACGAAGTAATATAATACGATACAGCAATAATAATTAAAAAAAACAGTATAATTTCAGATTAGTTCAAATATAATAAATGACATTTTTAGTTTCGACTAAAATCAAATTCAATTTGAGATTATTTTTTTCTATTAAATGTTCCAGGTAATAATAAAAAGTCGATTTCCATTAGATCATTATTTCCCTTTAACATATTTTAGGCGAGCACATTTCGCAGACAATTTTCGGTTTATTGCAGACTCAAAAATGTGATAAAGATTGAACTTCAGCAATTGGCAGTCCCTTTTTCTTGTTTTTTACAATAACTCATGCCTCGTATTGCATACATTGATCGTTCTCAGAAGTATTGGGCAGAATTTTTGGCAAAGAATAGAAGATCAATCATTCAGAAGAATTCAAACCATTCTACTGACTTTATTTATTGTCCGATTCTTTTTTCAATCCATTTCTTTCTTTCAATAACATATTTCATTAAATATTAAAGAATAAGTCATACACTATAAAAACAAATAACAAACTATTAAAATTGTTTACTGCATTAATATCTATTAATTCTTATTAAAAATCGGTATTACATTTTCTTTTTATTAACATTTCAATTTCTTCAACAAAAGGAAGATATTTTATTGTTCATATCTCTATTTAGCAGTAAATTATCTTCAAATTTTCCATTAGATTTTTTTTATCATTTTATGAACATATTACACTTTTAAATTTTTGAATATACATAATTAAAGGATAAACAATGCAAAATCAAGTATACATCTTTAGACAATTTTTGATAATCTTAATCTTAAAAAAAATGGAGGTTATATGAAACGAATAATCAAGTTAACATTGAATAATTTACGCACTGTTGTTAGTTAATCAAATTCCATAATTTCTTGATAACGATAATTAACGATATTTATCTGCCGGGCATGCTCTTTAATTTTAAAAAAATACAGCGATGGATGTATGGAGCAATTAAGCGAAACTGTTAACAACAGATAAAATGCTTTATATCAAAAGAAAACAAAAATGGTAGGTATAAAATATAGTCGAATGTACATAAAGGGTACGAATGTTGAAATCAAGGATACATACGCAAATGACAAATTATTAATTAAACATCTCAGTAATTCAATGTACGCACTTGCATTTCGATTATATTTCAAAGAGATAATTAACTCCGTTTGATCCTTTCGGAATTGTATAGATTTTTAATGGAGCATACTGCTATGCTGAATTTTCCGTCAAAAGTTGAACTTACGATACTTGCATTTTCAAGAACTTTCGTTTTTAGTTAAGTTATCTAAACTTGTCACAAAATGATTCGGGATGATTTGGTACAAACACGAATTTTGTAATCCATTCCTGGCTGACTAACAATTTGTAAATTTAATGCAAGAGCTCAGTTTATTGCTTGTAACCTTTACTTTAAAATAAATATAAAATGCGTCATTCTTTGAAAACTTCAAAAATGCAAAAAATACTATTTTTTTAAATTCTATCAGCAAGCAAAATAGCCACTATCAAGAATATAAAAAGGTTTCTATTTTAAAATTACATAATAGCAATTTTTAAATAAAAACTGACTCGTTAAGATCACTGTAATTAAATTTTACGTTTGGAATCTCACACAATATTTTAGGACTTTATTTTTTAAGTTATTCATTTCTAAAATTTATGTGTGAAAGGATTAATGTTACATCATTTATGATTAAATAGCCCATATTTTTCTAAAGAAAATACTGTTTATGCAGATGTATCTGAAGACAAAAATTTAGCTGAGATAGAATTTTTGATCGACATTAAAGATTCTTTAAGTAAATATATATATATATATATATATATATCTTAAAAGATTTCTATAAAATCAAATTCACAGTTCTTATTTCGTCTATATGAAACTTATTTCTAACTAAGTAAATTTTCTAGCATAGTATATAACATAGAAATCCTCACTTGAGCTCATAATAAATTTATTCAGTAGAAACTTTGGATTTTAAATTACAGCTTGAATTTTAAAATCCTTGCTGCAAACGTTTCTTGAAACTTTTACATGCCTTGAAACTGAGGTTAGTTGAAAAGACCAAAATAAAGGATTATTTACGTGCTTTGTGCTAATATTAGTAGTATATATAGCACTAGAAGAAAATATATTTTCAGAAAAAATTGTCAGTATTATTTTTTCATTTGAATCTTATGGATAGGTATGTAGTATGATATGTGGTATGCAACACTTCAAATAAAATCAAGCCCAAATGATCTATAGCATTTGCATGAACCAAGAAAGAATTTCTGTAATTATTATATGAATAAACTGTTAAGACCGTGACTCAAAAATAAATAAATAGAAAGATAACAATAAATCTTGAATATTATTTATAAAGATTATTCACAAAGTATTTATGAAAAATTCAATATTTACTCCTAATTCGCTTAGCAAAATTACATTAGCCATTTGATTAAATAATGCATTATATTTCTCATTCTTAAAATCTTTCTAATTTAAAGTACTACAGTATATTGAAATATCCTAATTTACCTTTCAACGATAAGAAAATTTTTCTACTTCCTTTTGGAAATTGATCACTTTTATAAGAAAATGAAGCATGAAAGAAGAGCCTGACGGTTACTGAAATATATTCTTATATAACGACTATTAATGAAAATCAGATATTCTTTGTGTTTTCTTAGAAATGGTGCCTGTTTTTTTTAAAAAAAACTGTATCTGGACAAACTCTCTAAAGCAGCATTCTGGCACAAGGGTGGCTTGTCTTCCCCGTGATCTGGGCTTCCCGGGTTCGAGTCAGGTTCGGGAATGGTTGTTATTCCGCGTTCTATCTTGAATAATGTGAATGTTCTCCTCCAAAAGTGGTTGTACAAGCGAATGTGAAGCCTGATGTACTAATTTGTACTCTTTGCTCTAGTTGGCGCTACTGAAAAAGAAAAGGGACACTCATATGACGCTGACATATCGGCCTGCAGGCTTATAAATGGCCATTAGTAATAACAACGTCTCTGAAAACAAAGCTTGCATTTCAGATATCCAATAATTGAGATTAAACGGAAAGGAGAAAAATTCCGCAATAGTATATAGGCACCCTTAGTACTTGTGTTTTCGCTCAGCAGGAGTTTGGGACATTTCAGTATTGAAAGAATGACAAGTACATGGCATCATATGTTTTTACATTTCTTTGGCAACCATCTTTGAGAAATGTGCCAGTCTCTTGAATTTAATAAATTTTCTCCGTTATTTATAAACATTAATAATTTAGTAGTATTGATGGTCATGAATTTTTCATTTCCATAATGACAATTCTAGAACCATTATAATAGACTGAAATTATGGATTCACTGAGGCTTATCTGTAGAGATTGGATCTCAAAATTGGATGATTTAGGAATCTGTATTAATCTGTTATTAACTCACTTTCAGATATTCGGTCTAAACTCTTTCTCTTGTTTCAAAAGTTTTTTTTAACGGAGAAAGTAGAGCATAAGGTATGAAATATCCTGCAATCTTTCATTATTGAAAAATGAATAATAAATTAAGACAACTTCTTTAATTTACGTTTTGGAAATATTCACATATGTTAATACTTAGGTTATCTGCCTTTGCTGACCATCTCATTTTGCTGGGCTTAGTTTGAATTATTCGTAATTTCGACTTAATAAGATAGGTTCCATGTACAAAATAATTTAGTCCTTTAAATAATGAATGCAATGGAATAATTTTATTTTATTAGCCATTTATTTACTTTTTCATTGTTTAGAGAACTCCTTTTGAAGGTCAAGTTAAATTGTGTCACAATCACATAAAAACGCAACTATTTACATCATTCAGCTGCACATATTCACCGGCGATGCTGGAGTTGAAATTTTTTTTCACATGAAAATGCGTAATTGATCCTGATAACACATATTTTTATTCTGAGAATCAAACCAATAATTGAGAATACAATAGAAGCTTACAAAACTAGAAAAAGAGTAATATTTCAAAAATTATTTCATAATGGATATATTTTATTATAATTAATAAGCTGCATTTATTTGCTTACATATTTTATAAAATCTAAACGAAATAAAATTAAAATGTAAAACACTTATGAAAACATTGTCAAATATTAAATGCATTTCTTCTTTATTTCAACATTGGAAGCAAAATATATGATTAAATATTTATTGAGACTATAATAAAGGCTTAAAACTTGCTGGAACAACGAAAATTCCTTTTTGCGAATTTTGAATAAAAAATATTTTTTTAAGAATAAAAATATTTTACGAAATGTTTTAACAGTAAAAATCTAGATGGCTGTTAAATTATATCGGTGAATATATATATATATATATATATATATATATACATATTCGCATTTTAATTTGATATAAAATTATACTTGACTCGTTATATTTTCGGAAACAATCAAGATTATTTCGAGTTTTTAAATTTTTAGCAAAATTTGATTTCATTAATATATTATGAATTGTTTCTCAAAGGATATATTTTTAATACTCAATATGCAAATAGAATTTGCAATTTTAATCACAATGAATAAATAGCATTTCTTAAGTTACCTTAAAGGAAACATAAGGAAAATACATCCTTATAATTCTTCTTTCTTATATTAACAATATAAAAGATTGCGATCTGTTAAGAAATAGGGACTCATTTTTAAATCAGAATTGAACTGCTGAGAAATAACATTTAAAACTATAATTTAATAGCTTATGAGCTATTTATTTAGATAAATGAATAGCAACATTTAAATAAATAAGAATCGATAATAAAACTCTAAATGTTTGGATATGTATTGAACTTTCCAAGACCAATATTTTCAAAATACTGCTTGTATTTGTAATTTTAACGCTATTGAGAATCTAAAAAATACATCTTTTTAGAAAATAAATTGAGAAGAAAAAAACTATTGTTGATAGAATGCTTGCTTTTTATCATTCACACCTCACTCTTTTAAGATGAAGCTTTCTATATTTCGGCAAGAGGAAATTCTATTCTTATCTTTTAATGCTTTTTAAATATTTAGAGTGACAAATTCTTTATTTATGATCCAATTTCCCCCCAAAGAATATTCGAGCGTATTTTAACTGATGCAGCAGAAACAGTTCTCAGGAATATTTTATATTTGCAGTTATAGAAAACATTTCAGAATTCTGACACTTGACACAACTTTTCGGAATTCCTTTTCAAATGGTTTCCGGTTTTTACTTTATCGTATACGAAATGTAGGGAAGTATTAAAATAATCCAAAAACTCTATACGTCATTTTGAACTATTTTTATGTTTCAGGACACCTGAGTCTAAAAAACACATTTTTGTCATTATTTCTGACTGTTCATGAAGAAATATGGCAACCCAAAATCACTTCAAGACAGATGGTCGAAATTTTGTATAAGGGATTGCGACAAAATATGTAGATTTTTTTCTTCAAATTTTGAACGAAATTCATTCAATAAGATCTTTAAAACTGATCGAGCACATCTAGAAAAGAAAACGCAAAAAGTTAGATTCATAAAATTTGATACACATGATTAGCATTTAAAACACAGATGCATATAAAAATTTGGAAAAATACAAAAATTTAATGTAAGATTGCAAATTTCAAGTTATCATATAAGAAAACTATAAATTTTTAAAATCATTATTTGTCTTAATTAATTTAAGTCATTGACCATTTTAAACCGTTGGAAACAATCACGAGACTTCTCATAAGGTCTCTCTTCCTTTCTCTTCCTTTCGCTGTATAAATAAATATACATAATGATAATTTTTTTAACTTTCATTTTCAAATTTTCTTGCTGGCAAATACGTATGCGATTAAAGGATATCTATGAAGGTTATGTTTTATTCATTGCCTACGCAATTTCGAGCTTCAATTACTCATTACCTGCTGAATTTCAAGCTTCAATTATTCCAAACCTCCTAACGAAACCAGGATCATGCTCTCACATGCTAAAACTATTTATAACTCAATACTGCTTTCAAAGAAGTAGGCGTACATTATAATAATGTAAAACAGGTAAAAATGTATGCGATTAAAAGATGTTGATGAATATTGCTCACGCGATTTCAAGCTTCAATTATTTATTGCCTTCAATTTTTCAAAATTCCTAACGAAAACAATATCATGTTCTTATATGATAAAAATTCGTCAAGCAGTTACTGATCAGACTTAATCAATGAAAATTCCGCTTGCTATCTTGTAACCACAACTCTATTTTTGTCTTTATTGTCCATCAGCAGCAAAAAGGTATTGAAAATATGCATCGCCTTGTGAGATTCAGGAAAATAAAAAGATTCATATCAAGGATCTATGATTCACCGATATCTTTCAAGCTATTTGAGGTCTTACTTGAAGTCCAAAGCTTTTCGATGATGAAGAAGGATAAATTATTGATGAAGATTGTGTGACAATGTTTCGAGGCGACCACTCCTCCTGGTCTTTGATATTATATAATCTAAAGTATTCTCTCCTTGAATTAAGTTTAAAAATATACTTTTTCTGTAAGTAAGATTTTTTTAAGAATAATTTTTGATATTGTTTAGTTATTTAATTTACTTTAAGTTTAAAATGTGGGTTTCGACGGATTTATCGACTTACTCTCTAATACATGAAGACTTCACAGATAATGGCGTATACATTTATTTAAAGCTTGAAGAGATTTATGAATTGAATATTGGGTCCAAAATCTTCATGAATCAAAAACAGGGACATATTTTTTGTAATTTTACTATCCTTTATTTTTTTTTTTAAATTATTAATTTGAAACAAGCGCAGTTACGTCCCTAAATTTCTACTTTCACCTGATTTAAACTGTATCTACTGATGCTTACAATAATAATGAAAACCGATCTCTCAATACGTTGAAAAGATACATATCAGAATTTATAATAAAATAGAATGTTCGATTAGTTACTCCAAAAAAAAACACAGTTATTTCCTAAAATATTTTATTTTGTTTTTAAAAATACAAAAGGGAAATCAAATTTATTCAGTCTAGTTTTCATTAATTTTAAGTAATGTCTAGTGAACAGAATAATTTGTTATTATGTTTTTATATTATTATCCTTCCTACATTGCTTTTATTTTCATTCTTCGCCGAAAGAATTTCCTTTTCACTATTTTACATTAAGGCACGATTTCATCCTAAGCCTACATTAAGTTAAGTATATATATATATATATATATATAAATTATTACAGTTACTGCGGTTGGATAGTAAAGAAACAAATTTGTATAAAAACAGAATCATGAAAGTTCTGTAGTTTTAATGAAATTTCTGCAAATATCAAAGCTAGACGGATAGGAGAGAAGAAATGTTGATTGTATCTAAAATCTACATTAATATCATCTTACACACCAGCTGCAGAAACTCAGTTATAACTTTCATAGTGTCAAACTAATGTATTATCTCCTGAGATGGTCGTTTCCATTAATTGACCTTGATACATGTACGCAAAATATTTAATATGAACGGTGCTGAGAGTCCTTTCTATCCCTTCAATAGCTTCAGCAGAAAAAGAAAGTAACGAGTACAATAACCTCAAAAATGTGCTCAGTCATTGTAAATGTTTACAATCACTGGTAACACAAAGGACGAAATACTTTGTTTTCTTTTAAAAGAAAGGTAAGTTATTTGTGGGGAATCGATGTCATCACAACACTAGTCTGGACACCAATTTCTTTGTTGATACTGATCAATAAATGAATAGACCCATTCTTGTGTTTATGAGCAGAATGCTCTAAGAAATCAATTTAAAAAAATCTCTTCAGTGCATTTTTTTTTGTTTTCATGTTAAGAAAGAAATCTTGAAATTCAAACTCGACAATAAGTTTTTTCTTTGTAAGCAGAGATAAGCATTCATCTTCTTTTATCCAAAATCAATACTAAACCACTGGAAGCATTTCAGCCTTTTATAGTATCATAGAATGCGTTTTCGTTTCTTCAAGAATTCAACATCTCAAAAAAATGTTAATTTACAGTTTTTATTTCAATATGAAGCGTTTTGTCTGATAACTCTTTGAGGACTCAATTAATAATAAATAATAACATCTAGGTTTCAATGAAGTACATTTTTTTAAATATATTTTTTGCAAAGTAGATAGTAAAATTACTTTAGGGCTTATAATTTAATGTATAGCTGATTTATATTTGTCAATGTTTCCTTATATTATAATGAAAAAGATATTTCTCGAAATAAATACATTGATATTTACAAAGTCTTGATGAACTTTTATTGTTAATATTTATTTCATTGTATAATATTTTTTGTAATTTTTGTCGTTTGTAAAAATGTTCTCTATAATTAAAGAAATATTTTAAAGATAAAAAGGAAACATTAAAATAATGCCTAAGGGAATAAATTAACTTAATCAGTCTGTCTGGCATTTTGATGCCTGCTTTATTATTATTATTCTTGATATGTTTATGTAAAAAAGGCAAAACATTTTTTTTTTAATTTTAAATAAAATTTAAATTTAAAATAATAACCCAAATGCTTTGATTACGATAAATTTGTGCAATTTTGAAGGTATACAAAGCCTCTTGTCCTTTGATAAATCGAAAAATGTTCTATGCTTTTTAAAACACTGTGAAGTAAATTTGATAACATTTATGATAAATATCATTAAAATGTACATATCTGCAAAAAAGAAAAATTATTAAATAAAAGGTTATAAACATTAATATATGCGCAAACATACAATCCAAAGAGTTTATTTTGGCATCTCTGTCATAATACCTCCGATAGCTGAGATTTCAAATAGATATTGTTAGTGAAAGCACTAGGACAAATGAATTAATTTTGTTCTTAGAAATGTTAACTTGTTTAATCAGATTGGTAAATGTAATTTTTGTACTGTAATACCTGTGAAATTATTGGAAAAAGACTACTTCTAATTTATTTTTCCTTTATTAATGTACTAAAATATCAACAAATCATTTTTACTTAATACACAGTAAGAAACTACATTCGAAACATCAAAAAAGATAAATCCAATCATGTAGGTTGTAAAACAACTTTCCGATATCTACTTAGTCTGATTCACATGAAAAAAATAAAAATTATCCTTCATCAAAAGACATGAATGGCAATCTGTTTTGTGAGAGAAATGGCATTTTTTTAAAAAAAATGAGGCTAATAATATATCGAATCATTTTTGGTGGGATGGAAATCAACAATGTTTGGAGAACAAGATATAAATTTCAGATATATCAAGTATTTAAAGAATCGGATATTATAAAGCTCATTAAAATACATCGGATGAACTTGGCTGCTCATATATTTAGAATGAATGGTAATTCTATATTAAAAAAAATATTTGCTTAAACCTCTAATAAATAGGAAAAATTAGAAGAGACAAAATAAGTGAATGGAATCAGCTTAGACAGATTTCCTGGTTATCCAAGAAAGAAATTGGTGCACAAGTGTCACAAATAGAATACGGTGTTAGACACTGGCCCACCCTGGAATGACTAGTTAAATTTGATGAAGAAGGATGCAATGATAAATCCAATTTGATTTATATTTTACTTTAATTTATTCATTGAAATTGAGAAAGAAGAAAAAAGGACAAGTGGGAGGTCATCAAAATGTTGCTCTTTGGATTCCTGTTATTTGAAATGTTTGTTAAGAGCTCGATGTAATATGTAATGTGAACAATCAAGTGCAGTCAGCATATATTGCCAAGAGTTTCTGAAAAATCGTAAGAAAATATACTTTTTCATATATTTATAGCACGGTTATGATCATACTTGGTGATAGTTGATAAATCTCTCTTCATATCTAGCTTTGAATTATAATAGAGAAGTTAACAATACATATTTAATGTAAACGAAACCAGCAATATCATGTTACCCTTATAATTTTACTAATTTCGATGGTATAATTTCTCAAAGAAATCAGCCTAGTAGCCTAAATATAGATTATTACATTACTTCAAAGAAAATTTGCAAATAAAGTATTAAGATATAAATTTAATACAAACGTCGTCAAATTTCAACACATAGTTAGCGTCATTCGACTAAACAACAATAACTAACTTATCAGACGATATTATAATACAATAATTCATCTCTTTTCAAAATGAAAATTTACTCTGTTATAATTACTGAAATGGGAATAAAGTGCACATCCTGATAATTGATGATATACATTAGATGTTGGTCTACTTAAATTGTAAGTGGAATGAACATAATGTTAAAATAAGCTATGCTATTTGAAAAGAATTTTCTTTATATTTATATATTTCAATATATTGAATACTTTGTTAAATTGATTATATTAAATATTTAGGCTATATGGATTATATTAAATACTTCGCCATATTAATAAAATAATGATCCAACTTTTATTACATAAGGTATTAAGATATGGATTTAAACCAAATGTTATGAAATTTCAACTCAAAATAAGTGCCATTTGAATAAACATTAATAACTAAATCATCAGAATATATTGTAATACTACACTGAATCTCTTTTAAGCATGAATAGTAACTTTCTGTGTATGAAAAAGATCTCTTTAATTTGATATATTTCAATACATTAAGGACAACTTTTACTTCTATTATAACAGATGAAAATACAGAGGAAACTTTTCAGCCAAAATACAATGTTCTTTGTATATTTCACCCACTCAAAATAATTAAAAATTTAGAGTCTAGACTGGTTTTTTTCTCTCTTGAATAGGAAATAGATGCTCTTTGATTGAAAAAAATGTAATGACAAAGAATTCTCAAAGGACAAGAGGAGTAAGTTTAAACACATTACAATAAAAATGCATTGTTATTTCCATAAAAGCGTGGATATTATTGAAATTTCAGTTTGAAGTCTCAAGAATGATGATAAAAAAAGTTTAAATTCCTTTTAATTAGAATGATTGTAAGTTTTTAAGGGAATATATTCCATGTTTTTATATACTTTATTTTCCAATTACTGTTGGAAAGAAATATTAAGGGCATGTTTTTGATTCCATGCTATCTCGGAAGAAAAATATTAATCATCTGGCGCGTAATTCTTCAAAATCACTATTTAGATGCAATGTTTCCAAATAAGTTATAATAATTTTGAAATAAAGTTAATTGATGCTATAATAATACAAGACAATAATACATGGAAATAATACAATATAATAAAAATCTGTAATCGTAAAAATAAACACTCAAACTACGAAAAACACAGGTCACAATTGAAAATGAACTGATCACCAACCAGGGTCTGGCAGTTCTTCAAATCCTGTTTAAAAAAACAGTTTTTTAAGTAAATTTGTCACATTCAAAAACTAATTTTTTTAGCGCCTCCATACTCTAATTCCTTTAAAAAGTGCATTTTATAGTTTGGGATAAATTTATTTAGCTGGTGAAAGGTCAAAGACATGAGATGCAAATTTTTAACAATTAAAGGTATATTTGAATTACTTTTAAAGAAACTAAAAATTGGGAATACCTAAATAAGTCAGAAATATGCTTTTGAAAAATGAATTCAAAAAAGAATTCAAGTAGAATTAGCAATTCTTCTGCTGCATTTGCAAAATCTATAAAACATTTCTAGTCCAGGGAAGAAATCTAGTGTACTTTCCATAGCTGAAAAAAAAAACGAAATTTTTTAGTTATCTAGAAAGATATTGCTTAGAATATTTCAAAATTTTTATGTGGAAACTTATTATTATGAAGAGCAGATCAAAGAAACTACTCAACAAAGAAATATTTTTTGAGAGAAACCATAAAAAAATAAACTCATAAGTTTCTTAAAGACCCTTAAGAAAACCTTACAAATTCAAAAACACTGATAGCTGACTTTTCATTATTTGAAGCAACAAAAGAACAAAAAAAAAAACCTAGCTTTGTAATTTGTTGCCATAAGAACTAAAAAATGAAGCTCAGTAACTAGTGGGCGAGTATTTTCAATTTCAAGCGAGTTTTGTCAAAAATAAGAACAAAACTTAGCCACCATTCAGAAGATGCTCTTTTATTAATCCTCTTTTAGGAAAAATTAAAATAAGTGAAAGCAATATAAATATTAATCAAAATTTATGTTTAAGTTTTCCTTATTTTGTGCTAGTAATATGTATATGTAATCCTTAATTTTATATTTTATATTATATATGTGTGCGTGTATGCGTGTGTTTTGACAAAAATTCGAAAATCGGTTGGAAATACGAAATTCGAAAAAAAACTTTTACAAAAAGTCGGTTTTTGTATAAACCTAATCGTCGACCCGCGAAAATCTAGAGATACGGAACTGGGGGGGGGGGGGTAAAATAATAATAGGTTAGCTTAGAGATTTTCGTTAGACTCAACACATTTTTGAAAGAAAAATAGTTGAAATCTTACATTAATTCAGTGTTATCTATTTTCTAATTTGCAGAGAAATCTCTGTAAAAATTTTGAATTATTTTTCCTAAGATTTAAGATTTTAGTACTAATCATAAATGTTACTTAGCACTGACGTATTACTGGTTTTAAAAAAATCCAATGCTAAATCAAATCAAAACCGTACTGAAAAATTGAAATAAAAATTTATTTGAAGAGGATTAGTTTATAAATATATATAAAACAGCTATTGTTTTTACAAGGAATTTGTTCATTTGTTCTTGTGACTGGAAACTTACTATTTACTACTTTTACATTTAGCTTCAATGTTGGACAACAAATATTTGAATACTTAATGTTTCGTCTTGGAAAATATACTTAACAGAAGTAAGAGGCGATGAAATATGTTTTGAAATTCTATCATGCTTAACAGGTGGGCTGTACAGTTTAATAGTCTATCAAGTTCTAGTTAGCTCAAACTCGTGAGAGTGAAAGAACAGAAATCGTTATGCATTCATGCAGTTGAAGATTCCTTTCTAGCCTAATATCAAGAAAATCTTGCATATGAGGTTCGAAAATTACATTTTATCTCAGATAAATAATCATGTATATGAGACTTGAAACTCACGTTTTATCTCAAATAAACAATGCCAAGACTGGATGTGTTCCTAATTCTGACAATATTGCTGATTGAGCAAAAATCCAGAGTCCACGGACAAAAATGTGTAACTTTTTGTGAGCAATAAATACTTTGATTGGTGGCAAGATAGTTCTGTGATCTTAAAAGTAAATACATTAAAACTGATCGTTCTTCTGAAATTATCTGGTAAAATATTTTATTAAAGCTAATGAATGAACATAATAACTTTGTCTGAAATAATTTCTAAAGCAATAAATATATATATAAATCATGAAAGTTACACGTAATTTATTTTTCCGAATTATCAACTGCTATATATTTGAAATGATAGCAAATCCCAATAAATTAAATTTATTTATAGGTTTAATAGAAACAATATAATACGGTACTTAATTATATAATATATTTCTTTACATTATTCAGTAATATATTTTATTTACTTTATAACATATAATATAGTTACTAATTGCTTGTTAAATAATATCAATACTAATATATAATAGTAATATGTTCAATAATAATTAAATAACAACAAGTTTAATAATAATCAAATAAATAATATTTTATTAATACTGTAGGCTTATAGCTTTTATGAATGTATTTTTTTATAATCCTGCCTTATCTCTGCCATTATGTTCATCACTTTCTCTAATTCTTTTGAAAGGCAATATTTCAAAGGCCATTTTTAGTAGTGAAGTGATATTTGGAGAAAAAAAAAACCCTTAACTATTCTGAAGCTTACTAACGAAATTTCGAGAATTTTCTGAAACTAAGCAAAATTTAAAAAATATTGCAAACATTTGAGATCAAAAATCAAAAATTCAGAATTAGAAAATTCAAACCGTTTGAAATATAAAATGTTTAAATTTGAGTTTGATATTTTGAATGTCTGATCCCATTAAGAGCTGATGTTGCTTTTCAAAAGCATAAACCGCTTTAAAGATAAAGGAAAAGATAAAGATAAAGGAAATTTCTGCAAAGAAATGAAATTATTCTGGAAACATACGGAAAGATTGCATTTATTTCTTTTCTTCTTTTCTGAATTTCAAAGGAAACTAAACTTGCATCCCCCTTCTCTGTAATTTAAATAGAAAAGAACCATATGTTTGAATATTTGAAAGTTATTTTGATATTCAAAGTATTTGAACAAGTTAAAAAGCTTAAAAGCTTTTACCAAATCCTTTTTAGAGGAAAACCAACAAAGTTTGCAAAACACGAATGACAAAATTTTAAACGCTTCTTCTTTTTTAATATCGTGGGCAAATAAATAAGAAGAAAATAAAAAGAAAGGAAATAATACACTTGAATTATAAATGCAATAATTTCAAATAATCCTTGGCATAAAATTAATTTTGTAATCATAAGAGCGTCGTTTTCTTTGTAAATTCAACTTCTACTGTGTGAAGGATATTCATTTTCCCGCGAAGGGAAAAACTAAGTCAAAAACTTCTTATCTAAGCTATTTAAATTCAAAATATTTTTTCTCACCCTCCTTTGCTTTCTTATATAAAACATATATATTTACTTTCGTATATAAAACATGTATTTACTTTCCTATATAAAACACTATGCTAAACTCGACATAGAGTGTAAAAAGAAGCGTTTAAAAAATGATAAATAATAAATTATTTCTTTGAAGTAATGGAGTTTAAAATCTGAATTACTGCTTCTTAAAATCCTGTTTTACATCGACATGTATTAGATATCTTATTGACATTGAAGAGAAATGCAATTTAATGCTAACAGGAGATTATTACAGTAGTACCAGAAAATCAAATATGTTTCAAACTCATGTATTCTAATTGATTGAAATCCAAATTAGAAATAGTGTTGTAATTGTAACTGCACGATCACTTAAGAAATTCAATTTATTCTAAAAATTGCGTTTTGCGTTACTCATTGAGTTAGTACATACGCCACACCTAGGGATTTTTGACTCTAAATTTCATACTGATCTTTACTTCAGACACTAAAACAATGAATTGCATTTTTTTTATCCTAATTGTTACGTATCTGAATCAATTAGGTTTAGAGGAATTCAAAAATATTGTCTGATAATACAACATAACTCCATCCTGTGCCTCAGGATCTATAATATTGACTGATAGACGGGCATTCTTTCCTCGGATTTTACCTCAAATTTGTCTCTTCCTATGTAACAAATGTTAAATATGTGTACCAAATTTTATATGCTTAGTTTCTTTTGTTTTAGCCTAATAAGCACACAATGTCTTCTCGAAATTAGCTAGCATTCTGAACATCGATCACCATCCTGAGAATATCTGATAATATATTTTTCTAATATGTATAGTTACTATGCTCCCTTTTAGTTTCACCATCGCGTAGCAATTTTTTTGTTAATGAATTTCGTCCATAAGTTAATGGAAGCCTACAACTGTTGTCTAAAACTCATATAACATATTCTATTTATCTAGCTCAATGATTTTTTGAGTTAACATAATCAAATATACGTATACTCCCAAAAGTATCTTTTTCGGTATAAGATACTCCTAAAATGTGGATAGTTGTCAAAATCTCAAATTTCAGTTTATTGACGAGTACAATACTTTCTGCGTGTACCATAATGTAGAATTTAGAATTAATTTAGAATGTAGAATTCATTCACAATTAATTTCATGAAGAACTAAAGAATCAAAAGCATCTTAATCTTTCTCAGATTTAAGCATAGAAATACATGCAAATGACTAATAATTTTATTTAAAAATGGAAAAAGCATGTTATTAAACGATTTAAATTTTAAATTTTCTACTTAAATGACAGTGTAAAAATTGTTTTCGTGTTATATTATTTTCAAATGAATGAACAAAAGTTCCAAAATTTTTACTTATTTTTATTCAATTAAAATTATTAAAAAATGACTCCGAATTGCCTACTTGCACTTTTATATAAATGTGACTTTTAGGTATTTTTCTCTTACTCAAACAGCATATTCTATAGCATTTAATGGAAAGAGACATTTTTTTAATTATTATTAATAGTGATGGCATTGTTTTTGCCATAAATTTATCTCCAATATTTCGAAAGTCACGAAAAATTAAATAAATCCCTGAATATCAGATTATTTGAAAAACAATGATATAAAATATTTTGCATAAGGTTTCTATGTTTAATTTTATGCTTATATAAAATACTTTATAAGCAAATTATAATTTAAAAAAAAAACAAAATTCAAAGCAAGGAAAAGCGAATATTCATAAAAAAAATTTATATTCTTTTCAAAGTAGTGTAACAGAAAAAATTCTTATATATCTTTAATTTCACACATGTATTTCTTAAACTCATATGTAAATCATTATTGAAATCCTCTTTCTTGTTCAAGCTTTCTTTGATTCTTGAGCACTGAATACGAGAATATCAATCAATATAGCGTTTGATCAAATGCATCTTGATAAATATCATAAAAGCTTATGTCTGCTCCTTTGAGGATTATTCAGCATTCTTTATGGATTTCATTTCCTATATTTCCGATATGTCATTCTAGATACTCCTTATTTTGATCATTTCTGAGATTCCATTAAACAGAGAATAAGAGATTTTATCTGCGGCTTCAAAGAATCAGAAAGAACCCAAAGATTAAAAACTTATTCTTATTCGATTTCTATTTACTTTAATTTCCCCCATCTAATAATATTTGTTTTTGATGCACTTTGGAATGATTATAATAAATTTCAAGGCTAGTGTTCTGAAAATTATATGTGTATCAAAGGATACTGGGATATCAATGTTAGTTGCATTTCTGTCCGTGAGGAACCATGACATATATTTTTCTGCCTTTTTCAGAGTTTTATTTATATTTATTATTGGAAAAACTACCATCGTCTTGGCTTAAGGGTGGATTGTCCTCACCATGATCTGAGCATCCCGGATTCTAGCCCTTGTCCAGGAATGATTGTGTTTCCCTTGTGTTCTATCTCCAGTATATGTAAGGGGCTGTGCAAGTGAATGTATGTGTGTTACCTTCATTTGAGCTAGAAATCATAATTCTGCATTCGGATGAGAAGAGGCCTTTACCCTGAAATTCTACAGTATTCCCTTTCCTTGTAAACATCGATTAAAATTTATATTTGAATTATTGCTCTAAAATTATCAGCAATTAAGAGATGATTGATAATAATTTAATTTTTCATCACAATCGAGTCAACAAGCTTTTGGAAAGGGGTAGTTATATAAACAACGTTTATTCAAAACATATAATGAACTTTAAAATTTAAGTTACAGTATATAATTCATAGAAAAAAATGCTATAAGCAACTTTATATTTCATCAAACAACTTCTACGAATTGATGTATTTAGAAATTGCACAAAATCTAAAAATATAGCATATTCAGCGAAAAAATATTTCTGATAAAAGTAATGACAATTAAGAATAAAAATTATGCATTCGATTTAGTTCAAATAATAAGTAGATTATTTCACTGTTTTTAAAATTAAAGGATTGGGATATGAAATGGTAGTAAGTGACAAATGATTACCAGACATTATGGCTTATGCAATGGCAATAGAACTAAAACAATTTTTTTATTAAAAAAATCCATAAGATAAATATTTCAAAAAAGGGGGGAAAATGACACATTCTGGGCACTGACGCATTTTAATATAGGAATATCTCCATTAAAATTTACTTTTCATTTTTTAACTTTGAAATATTTCCTAAAAATCGAAAAAAAATATCATAATGGAGCTTTGTGCTAGCTTTATTCAGTTGAACTTTAACATTACTTAGATATAGAGATATGTATTAAATTTGCTTTTCATGAATTGAGGCATTTCACTAAAATGTTTTTATAAATCCAATTAGTCTACTAATGGCCTTATAACCAGCTATATTATTACTTTAACTATTAGTAAAGCATTCGTAATTAGATATTTTGATAATTCTCAATAAAAGAAGAAATGTTTCCTTGGTATCATTTCAAATATAATTTGTGTTATTAATCTTATATATAAAACTAATGTAACTTAGTTTAAGCCTTTCAAGATATTATAACTATAGAAGATTAATGTATGTAAAAGTCGTTATAGTACATATATATTCATTATTCTCATTAATGAAAGTGGGTATTAAACTCTAAAAGGATTATTGCTAGATTATAAATGAACATACTTTGGAGAAAATTCTAACTATTTTTTATTGTATTTAAACATTAAGAAATTAATATAAGTCTAATTGGAAAATGCAGTATGAAATATAATAGCGAATTTTTGAAAAGAACAAAAACATTGAAAACGTTGTATCATTAATTATTACTTCATGAGTTTTCAGACAGATGATATTTTACTGATTAAATTATTTAATTGAACTTAAGTCGACCTATTGCAATGGTCATCTAATTAAGATATTTTGACATAAAACATGATGTACTTTTGATTCTTATTCTGAATACAATTTTTTTCAGTAAAAAATGTCATCTGATAAGCATTAAATTTATAATATTGGATTAATTACGCATTTTTTAAGAACTTATGTTCTAATTTCCCATCTTTATTTCCAGCTTTAATTTAAGATGATTACTTATCGAATTGCAAAATTTGTTATCCAAAATATATACAATATAAAAAAGTATAAATAAATCAAATGATAAAAGACAATTCGTATCACAACTATTATTTAAATAAATGGAACTCCTTAATTTTGGCAAAAAATAAGCTATAACTATTTTTCTGAATCAGCTCTGTTAGATTAATTAATATACTTATACAAAATAATCAGAATTATCAAATGTTAAAAATCGGCATATCAGTTAATTTTTTCATCATTGTCTAAAATTATATTTCATTTTTTAAAAAGTTTCACTAAAACTAAGTCACACAACATATATTTAAATAGTATTCAAATTATATATACATTTTCATGAGTACTTTGGTAAGAAATAAAATTGTATATATATATATATAGGATTTTACGTAACGAAATAATGAATCTAAATATATTCTGTAATAAAAT
>JAPMOQ010015914.1:2374706-2387270 GCA_026543055.1 Argiope trifasciata
TTTTTTATTATAATTCCTTTCTCAGTACACATATTATGTTATTTATAAATGTTATATCATCTTTGTTAAAATAAAGTTTTTTGCTGATGTGAACTTTATAACTTTTTTCTTCCTTTAAATAAACATTTAGTCCTTTAAATAAACCATCATAAACATTTAGTCTGTTATCTAAATGATATCATTTATGTACATGGTATATAGCATTCAGTTTTCAATGATAATGCAAGAAAAGTAAATAAGACGAAAGACAACGGAATGTACGCTAAAAAATAAAGTGCATAGAAAATATATTATCAGCAATCTTAGCCCTATACCTCATCTCATATTAAATTTATCTTAAATTTGTAATTTTGTCAAATTTACAACTAAAGAAATTATTTAAAAACAATAACACAAATGTTATCCCACTCCTAATTGATAATCCAATCATCATTCTATTTAATCAATATTTGGAAGCTAATAATAAGATAGTAAGTATTGCAAGCACTTTTGCACTTACAAAGATTAAAAGTTTAGGGTAAATAATAGAAAGATTCTCAAAGAAAACCATTAATCAAAGATAGTATTAACTGAAAAAAAAAATTCCATTGATTGACAAAATTGGAAAACATTTTTTAATCAGTCAATAGAAAAATGAATACAGGTTGCATATTGTTTTAAGTGCTTGTTATTCAAAACTAATGAAATTAATTTATCATTTAATTTACAAAACAGTTTTGTAGTATTTCTAATCCTTTAAACTTTAGAAAAATTATTTATATTTCTTAAGAAAGTTTATTAATTGTTATATTTACAGTACAAGTTGCAAAGTGAATAAATTAATTTAGTCATTTTACTATCAAATTCCAAATATTCATTGATGGAAACTCTTTCCTTCTATTTTAATTGATTAATGATAAAGAATGCTTCTAATTTTCTTCTTCTAATTTAATTATACCGTTTAATGATAAATAAATTTTTTATTATCGCGTACACATAAAGTCAATCAACAAAGAATTAAAACCTCTAATGATAATTTAAAAGAAATTTGTTGAAATAATCTACACTGTAATACAGTCATTTTAATATATCATTTCTAAAAAAACACTTTACTACATAAAATAAACATTTTTTTTTTACTTTTTCCTTTTAGATAAAATATAAGACAGTACAAAAAATGACGATTAATTTTTTTGTTAACTCGCATTATATTTTCAAAATATGGAGCAGTATTTTTTGTAGAAATAAAAGCTGTTTTCTATAATTTTTGTGTTTAGGGATAGTAAGAATCGTGTTTTGATTTTATTTTTTTCTCTATTTTAATCTTGATTTTTTTTTCATGTGGGTATTTTATTTATTGCATTATCCAATATTTAATAATTATATATTTTTTAAAGAAGTTTTCTTAATACATTTTATCTGACGATATTTTTTAGGCATCATGTTTGCAATGAAGTATAAAATGACAATCTTGAAACCATATATATATATGTGTGTGTGTGTGTGTAAAATATATAATATAAAAAAACTGTCAAATTGTTTTTATATCTCAAAATCAAAATTTGAAATGTTTTTTATACTGTTACTGTTTGTTACTAACGTTATTTTAACACCTCATAAATTATTCCATTATGATAAAGAAAGCTAATTGATTAGGTGATGAATTGAGTAACTTTTTTGTTATAACTCTGCCAGAAATCATCTAAAAAACATGAAATTAAGAAACGAGAGGCAGTATCTTTTATTTAAACGAGGATGAAGCAAAGATGCACAAAAATGGATACAATGCAAATAGTTTGAAATCAAACAAAAAAGGCTTTATCGAACTGATATTATCACTACACATGATTGTCTGTCCAAGAGGAAAAACAACAAACATATCTCTCTTAATATGGGATATGCCCTCCTCTTACTGAAGCGTTGCTTAGCACATACCTCCATGCTCATCAACAGATTGTTCAACAGTTCTTGAGGTATGAATACCGCCCATTATTCAATTAGCATCTGCTTCAGGAGTTGGATATTTCCCATAGGATGTATTCGGCCGGCAAGGTGTCTGCCATATATTTATGGGAATTTAAATTAGGAAAGATTGCTGGCCAATATATTCGAGTGATATCTTCACTTTTCAGTAGCTGCTGAAGTTCAGCAGTCCGAATTAGTCGTGCATTGCCGAAATGTGGAACAATAGCACCTCGGAACAGAAGCATTCATCATTACAATAACGATTTCCGGTTACAAAACTCATGACGGAAACATGGAGTACAGTTCGTAGGTTCAGCATAATGCCTTTCTGACGTCAAATCCAGTATCACCGTAAAGGTCTCTTTCCGTAATATTACCAGGATGAAACTGTGTCCCGACATCACTTCGAATCAACTGGCGTGGATAACTTATGACACCAAGGCGATTCTAATCCGTAAAGAGGACTTGACTCTAATGATAAGATGTCCATTTTTTGTGTTCTTTATACCTTTCTAAACAGTGAGACTGATTTTCAACTTTCAAAGGGATGCGGCGTTGAAAACGGTGGGTGAATTGGCCACCTTTGTTACGATATGTGACTACTGTAAACCGCAATACATGTTGTCGTATTTTTGCACACAGTGTGTGAGCAGTGGCGTTTGCTGACTGGTATTAGGCTCGTTTCGGATTCAGAATGATATATATATGGCATCCACTGCAGTTTTTTTCTCAGGACAGGCACCAGAAATCATTCTAACAACTGCACCTATGATTTGTAAACCTTGCCATGTGCGCGAAACAAAAGTTTGTTGATTCCAAACTGTTCAGCTACACTGGACAAACTCCTCTAGCTTTCTGATCCTTCTTCCACGTTTGAAGTTATAAAGTGATTTCTTCTAAACATATTTTACGAAAGAACTTACTTGCACCTGCAACAAATGCCTTTAATTACGCCCTCGTTCTTCTTTCCCTTGTAGTCTTGATCTGCCCGCACCGACTGTGCTCGTTTTGCATACACTCACTTCAGTTATGATGTTTTGTTTCCGAAATTTGTATACTCAACAACTTGCTACTGAGTCTGATTGCGACAGCCCCTTTTCTGCGATTCCATGGCAACATGCTTAAAATTCATATTGATGCTTAAGTTTTGCACACCAGTGTATTTATATACAAAATTATGTTTACGTATATTAAAAATGTACACAAAAAATGAACATACTCATTTTAAATAAATTAAAATTTACTTTTATGAGCTTCTGTATTACAGCCTTAATAGGCATTAAAATAAAAATGATATTAAATTATGTTTACTTCAAAAAACTTGAACTTAAACAAACATTGGATATTAAAATAATTATACAATTAGTGAATTTCTCATTAAAAAATTATCTTTTTCTTGTATCTTAAATATCCCGGGTTACAAGAGATGGTGAATTTAAGTATTAAGATTTTAAAGTGCTTTCGAGATGCTTAAAGTTTGTTCATAAGTTTAATTATGTTTTGGAGCTTGTGAAGAACTACTACACTGAAGGGAACGTTTCGTGATACTAGCCATTAAAAATCTCTCTTACGGAAGGTCTCCTAAGTTTAACTTCCTTTGCAATTTTAGATTATAAATCGCCAGAGAAATATGCCAGCTCTATTCATAAATGAGCTTGATCCTGGAATTGTCTAAAACTTTACTAATTTTTGAGTACCATTCAAATATATTATATATCGTATCAATATTACTCTTCAAAGATATAGTGACACCTGGATAAAACAAAAGAATAATATTTTTAAGTATTCAAATAAAATAGGAAAACCTAAAATTTGTAATAAACGTTTGAAGCAATTATATTTTATTATGATTTTTTTAAATGCGAAATAAATAAACTTGTGCTTCATTGGATAAAACTATTGTTCATTTCAGATAAAACGTAATTTTGGAGAAAAATACATTAAAAAATACTCACATTTGTTATATTTCTAGAATTTAATAAAAAGAAATAACTGATTTTGTGAGTGTATTTTGATATATTCACAAATATTTTCCATCTTAGTATTTGAAATAATATTCTTATGAAATTGAATTTCATTCCATCTGTTTTGAAAATCTGTGATTATAATATGTAACATTTCCTCTAAATAATATAGTTTGATGACGGGGATTTCTATAGATTAAGTTTAAATTTAAATTACTAAAACTCAAATGGAGGTTACAGACTGAAGTGTCGGCGATACTGCAAGCATCGATTCTGAAAATTAAATTGGTCTGCCGTATTTCTGACAAGTTCACCTCAAATCTACCATCGTATATAAGTTGCCATTCAAATTGTATAATTTTGTTGTTTGTAGAGAATGGAATAACATTGTAATAGTTTCATTATATAGGCCATAGCTAAATACGTTTACTGATCAACATTTAAATGACTGTAATGGTTGACGTCCTGAAATCAAAGAATACTAATGATTTTAGAAATCCCATAGTATACTGTTTTGTCTATTCAGATGCTGAACCCTTTATAGATTCTAATAAAAGCTCTCTAAAACCACAAACACAGCAGTTCAAATTATTTTTTTATTTCTAAAAAAATTAAGAGAAAACAATTAAAGCATATGCCGCAAAATAAAATCAGGCAAGATTGTTAATAACTTACTAATAAACCAGTTATCGAAAATCAAATTTTGATAAAAAAATGATTAGATTCAAATTATTTAAAATACGATATGTTTTGGGAAATTTTATCAAATGATCCTATCATTTAATTAAATTAGAATTGTATATATACCAGCATTTGCTCTCATTGTAAGAATATTTCATTCATTTTAAATCGATATAATATCAAGAAAAACTTCTTTGTTTGCAATATATAATCAACTGAAGAAAACCCGATATTAAATATTCAGAAACAAGCTGATAGTTAAATGCATTTTATTCTTATCCAACTAATGCACTATACAATAAATTTGAGAATGGAATTAAATAGAGACAAAATAATCCTGCAATATTTTGAAAAATGCAACAAAGTAGTGAGGATAAACAAAGATATTTTTTTAAAAAAAGAAGAATGTATTATTTTTAAATGAATTATTTTTAATGTTCTGAAGAAATGGCACGGTTTTTGTGTGTGTGTATTGCAGATAATAAAATATTTTACAAAATTGTTCAACTAATTATTGTATATAATTAAATTAAATATTAACGTTTCATTAAAAATTCAATCTGCTTATAATTTTAAAAAATGTATTAAAAATTAATCATAGTAATGATTTATAAAAAAATATTTTACAACTTAAGTTTGAAGTACAAAGGCAAGAAGTTTTTTAAATGCGCTTAATTTTCACAAAAATTAAAATTAGGGACCTATCTTTCTTGTTAAAAATAAAAGCTCAGAGAAAAAATAATTTAAAAAATCAATGCACTAAAGAACTGAAATCAAAACATAAAGAAATATGATAAAAATTCCTATTGACAGTTATAACTTGTATAAGTTTGACGTTTCCGCGTTCTTTTGGCTTTTAGTTCATAACCTGAACGTTTGAATAAAGATATTTTCCTACAATAAAGTACTCTTATAAAATAGACTTTTAAAAAATATTTGATTTTTTACTACTCAAAAGTTAGAGAGATTAATGCCTGTTCGATACATCTGAGAACTAAAATGTGTTCTGAAATTATTTACTTATCCGTTAAGATGCTATAAACTTGAATAAATTTTTGAATTTTAAATTTTTTTTCGATTAGATTTTCCCATTTTTGAACATAAAGTTATATATTCCCTAGTTTTTCCATATTTTAATTGCAGATTTGAATTTAAAATTTTGTTGAATATCGCGATTTTCATTTTTCAAATCTATAGTTTCCATCGGCAAGTTTGAGATTGGAAAAGCTTTATTGTACTAACATTTAATAGCTATAAAATTTAAACCAAGAAAATTAATTAATTATAGCTCTTACAGTTCATTGATACTGAACGTGCATTCATTTATTTTTATAGCAATTCACAAGAATTCTCATCAATGTTCAGCATGTTCATATGAGAGAACGTAAAAAAACACACACACACAATTGGAAGGTATCTTAATTTTCAAAAAAGAAATGCCAAAATTATTGTTGCAATTAAAGCCTACTTATATGCCTGAAAAATACTGAATCCAAACTCGTTGAACTTTGATCTCTAACCCTAGAAGGCATTCAGGTTTTTTATATTTTATTTTTTACAAAAGAAATATATGCGATGTTAACAGCTACATAGAATTAACGAAAAATGTTTTTAAAATGATGATTTTTCATGAAATTAAAAAAATGAATATGTACCAAATGCCTACATTATTAATTAAACTATATTTCATTTGGACAAATCACATAATTATGCAATAAAAATAAAAGACCCTTTTTAACAATTATTTTTTAATAGGTAACAAAGAAAAAAATATATTTTGATAATATTTTTAATAACAAAATAATTCATGTAAGAGCCATCTCGGTAATTTTTCAAATTTTCCGTTTAATTCGAATACTAGCAACGTTATATCAGTCACTTCTACATATATTTATCAAATATCAAAAAAGAATTTAAAAAAGAATTTCGAAGTACCCATTTATTGCCCATTATAACAGTTAACAATTTGAAGTAAAAACGTATAGCTAAATGGCTACACGGTGCATTATAGGGTTAATTCCTACTTTTAGACTAAAAATTCTATAAATTGGATATTTACTATATCTCTTAGCTTAAAGACTACATTAAATAATTTCTAAAAAAATCGTTGACTAATATCTTGGAATAATAATTAATCTCAGAATATTAACCAATTTTAACATGAAAATTAGAATAGGTACAAAAATTATTAAAGCAACATTTCTGAAACCACTAAATTGCTCTTTTACCCATACACTTGACCCTAAATGATGTAAGTGCTTCTAAAACTTGTTATGCGGAGTTGCTTTAATTAGGTGAGCTCAAAGTACTAATGGTCGCTGTTTCAAAGCAATGCCAAGAGGTCCCGTTAAACCGAAAACGGCTACACTTATCAGGGTTGTAATTAAGCAGAAGCAGCTTTCCGAAGCGAATTTATGCCGCCAAACTTATATTTAAGTGCGGAAAATTGTGGCATTTTCTAAACATCAAAATGCGGAAAACAGCTAAATTTGTTAAGGGTTAGGTGTTCGGAAACGCTTTTCAAATTTGGTAAAAATCCATTACCTTTATCAATTTAACTGTAATTTTTAATTAGGTCATAATTATGGTGCTGGTAATTGGTTTCCTATTATTAATGTTTTAGAAAACAAAATAGCTTTTATCATATATTAATTCTGCTTTGAAATTTTTTATATTTGTAATAATTAGTGATTCACTTGAAAAATAATTAGTAACTAAATATATTATATTGAAAATTAATTCATTGCATCAATACTTTAGATAAAATGTTGCGCTTTATAAAATAAAAGCTGTAAAATGCTAAAAAAGATTTATATATTAGTAACTAAATATTTTTCTAATTAAAATTGAAGTATTAGAATTTTATCTTAACTACTGATATTTTTCTGTTTATAATGCTAAAGTTACAGAGAAGCGGTATTCCGAAGAAATAATATTTGCAACATAAAATTATTCTATCTTATATTACTTAATTATCTCAAAGTTTTTATTTTCTTTTTAATATCAGAAGTAAGTTAATTTATTTTAGTTTAACTCCAGGGCAACATCCAATTGTCCATTACGATAGTTAACATATCATTGCTATGAGAAACCTAAACATACTTTGATTCTTTTAATACCGATTTAATTAAATGCTGATTATTTTAAACTTTTTAATTGCCCCGTCGATCTTTAAAGGGTTTAAAGTAGATATTTTCACAAGAAAAAGAAAATCGCAATGTCATTTCTCCCGAAATCTTTATAAAACAAGAAACTTTTATATATCCACAGAGTGAAGTACTCATTATTTATGCTCTTACAATTGTTACTATCACATCGTAGAGAAGAAGCTACTTTATAAATGAGATTTTGTTTCTCTTGCTATGTGACAATGCAAGATAGAATTACTTCCTCTTTAATGATGAGACTTTACTTACTATGGAACGGATGTTTATTAATGGTCTTTGCGCAAACTTGCACCTATGTATCTTGAACTGACTTTTCCAAGGTCATATGTGTGCCTCTTTGACCACTCATATCCACCTTGTTCCCATGACAAGTATAGTATAAGTATATACTATACGTATATTTATATTCTTTGACTTACGATGACCATGCAAATACCAGGAGTTTTATAAAAAAATCTTCAGACTCCACAAAAGCTGAAAGTGTTCCCAAGATGAAAATTATGATAGAGTTACTAAATATACGTATATCAAAACAAGGTACATCGAATACAACATCTCCACTTTAACACTTTGTTTATCAAAAACGGTCATCTAACTCTCCCTTCTTTATGAAAATCTATGTTCCTTAATTATTTGGAATACATGAAAGGCGTTTCACAATCTATTATGTTGCTTTTCTTTCTGTTATACACCTAATAAAGACACCTGTCCGCAGGGAGTTACTTCGTAACCAGATATATGAGGCACTAGGAACCCTGGTAGCTAACCTGTTATGTGGTTTTAAGTATAATCAGAAAGAAAAGAATGTAGAAAACTTAATGTAAATGTAAAAACTTATTAACAATTCAAAACTTCTTAACAAACTTCCTTCTTAAGCAATTAGATTTAAAGCGGAAATATTACATCGCAATGAAATTTTTTTTAAGTAGGAAAAAAGCAATACAATTTATTTTTGTTCATAACATTACAAGAAAAAAGAAGGCAAAATTATTTATTTTTTAATGTTGCAGTTTTTTTTCTTTTGCCTAAAACTAATCAGTTTAAGATGTGCGTACATTCTAGGAGATTTTTTTTAAATTTTTAACTTTAAAAATCAAAATTTTTAACAAAGTTCATCAATATATGTTTAAATTCATTTCAGTGAGAAAATGACCCATATCAAACTCATTAATAATTAATTAATTATTATTTAATGAAATATTTAGCTTATTTAATTAATAATCAGGTTTGAAATATGATATCTTAAATTTTAATTTGTACAGACACACACTTTTAGTTGGAAATTATGTCTAATATTAGTTTACATGTTTTCTACATCAATCGAGTTACAAAGATATATAGTTTTTTAAGACATTTTTCATCAATAATGAATATAAATAAAAATGATTTTTCTGTAATTTCATCATTTAGATAGGTATTAAGAAATTATTTCTATAAATATATCCTTGATTGAGTCACAAAACTTCCACTGTTTCATACATATTATTTTGATACTTAAATAATTCTATTTGTTTTATTTTTGTTGAATTTTGATTGTTTAAATGAAGCAACATAGTGGAAAAATATTATTCTTCATAAAATGAGCTTAAAAAAACCGAAACTAGAGTTTTTAGTGAAAGTACCCGAAAAAAATCCTTCTAACTCAAAAAAAATATTTCGAATACTAACATCTTGGTATCGTTTGAAACCTAAAGGATCAGAAATTTTTTTGAAGCTATAAAAAATATTCGGTATTTTGAGCGTTTTCCGAAGTTTAAAGAGTGCACGCATACCTTAGAAGCCTGTACAATATTTAAAAATAATCTATCTTTAATAAAGACGATATGTATTTTAAAATACTCCCTTATTTTGATGATATTGATTGTCTAATGCGCATATATATTCTGATAACAGATGATTTTTCTTTGCTTTAACTTTTATTCCAAACATTAAGACTTTAATTTTTTACATTGCCTTTGAAATATTCGAAACTCAAATATAAGTTTTGTTTGTTTAGCATTGAAATTCGATATTCAATATAATTCTAAAGAACTGTTATATAAGTATATTTAATATATAGAATTTTTAAACAAAAAAAAAATCCAAAATACGCTTTTTATAGAATTTTTGATGAATTTTAGCGAAAAATTTTCAGATTTCTTTGAATCCTGTTTAAATACTAGCTAAAAACAAAACTAAATTTGCATTATAGTTAAGAATGTTGATTTGTATTAAAAAAGAATTTAAAGAACGAAAATCAATACGCAGGCACTTTTAAAACACATGAATAAATAAAATATTTTGTATGTTTTGTTTAAAAGGCATTTAGAAGATTCAAAAGTCTTTTAAATTACTGATAAAAAGAATTCTAACCAAAAGAAATTGCGACTAAAAGACATTTTCTTGGATTGAAGCAGTTAAGAACATCATTCAGCAAATACAGTGCAAATAAAATTCAATTAGGAAATCCATCTGCAAAACATGCAATCGGAAAAGGACGATAATCTTAAGTACCTGATATTTACACTGCATCAAGTAAATCGATATTTTAAAGCCAAAGAATGCTACTACTCCATTTAAAACAAAACAAAACATCAGTTTATTTAGTGAAGTTTTCACTTTTAACTGCAAATTATTTAAAATATGTAACCTATCTTTTTGAGTTAAATTATTCAAAAGACCCTGCCTTTTTCTGAGAGATTGATTTCTGCCACTCTCAAATTGCAAGAAATATCTGTATTTGAATTTATTTATAATGGTTCAAAAGGGTTTTTTTTCCGAATTTTAAACAAACTTATTTTTTTTTTACTTGTAGAAAACCATCTGCCATTCGTTTTAAATATATTATCTGAAGTGGTGTAGAATAGGGCATTGGAAAATTGACATGCAAATAAGTTTTATATTATATAAATTATCAGTTTTATACAATTTTTGAAAATTAAATTTTATTGCTCCTCTAAGTGTTTTTAGAAACATTCATAAAAAAAACATATCTTAAAACAAGAAGCAAAAAAAAAAAAAACATTTAGACAGCAAGTTTTATAACATTAAACATTTTTCTCTTTTGATAATTTCTTGCATTTTCTTGTTTTCTCTTTCAATATTCTATTGCATGCCAAAATTTCTATGTAGGCATTAACATTTAAGAAAACAAACATTTATTGAGCTGATTGCTAGTTTAAATATAAAAATTAATTCATAACTTTATATTTTACATTAAAATACTTATTAAATATTTTTATTAAAATTATCAACCTTATTAAATTTTTACTTTTGTGCTTTTTGAAAAAAAATTCGGCATTTTAAGGTTAAAAACAAATTGTGTGTCGTTATTGCTTCTTTAGTTCTAATATATATTTCGAATCAAATTTTGAAGTAGATTAATCAAAATGTCAAGATTTTTTGCAGCTTAGTGTAATTGATTCATATTGGCAAATAACGTTAAATTCCTTCTGATCGCATTGATTTTAATGATTATAATGAAATAATGATCCTGGTATCCATAAGCATTTTTTAATAGTGCAAATACAGAATTACATATAATTACATGATTAAAGGGTTAAATAAGTGTATTTAACCTTTAACTTAGGTTATTGCATTCCTAACGTTAAATTCCTTCTGATCGCATTGATTTTAATGATTATAATGAAATAATGATCCTGGTATCCATAAGTATTTTTTAATAGTGCAAATACAGAATTACATATAATTACATGATTAAAGGGTTAAATAAGTGTATTTAACCTTTAACTTAGGTTATTGCATTCCTACTCACAAATAAGCGAGATTCTAGGTATGAGCGTTAAATAGGAAATACACAATTGAACTCTTTGAATTAATGCTATATTTATAGGAAAATGAGTTAAAAGAAACCAAAATAAATGTTTGTTACATCCAGCAGTTGATTATGAGATCGTTATTTTATGCTTGTGTATAAAGAAAGGTGAACTTTAAATTAAGAAAATGAAGAAGTAACAAAAATCTGAAGAAGTTTTTTCAAGCAAAAGATAAAATAAAATGAAAAATTATAAAATTATGTTAACAAAATAATGGATTATAATTAAAACTCAATGCTAAATATTTGACGATCAAACAACGTGAAACTGAATGCACTTATCTCATGCAAGTTGAATGAAATAATTGCTTACAAAATTTAATATATTGCAATTGGGTATCATTCATAAAATATTGTATGTAACTATATACATACAAAGACTTTATATAAATATGCAATATAAATTTTGAGTCTTATTTCATCATAATTAAGGTTTGTTATAGTGGATTTTATACACATCATTTATTCAAGCCTTTATTACATTTCCCTGAAAATCATTTTTTATGAATATGATAGCAGCTTAATTAAAAATGCTTTACACTAAAATAATAATAAAAAAAACTTAATTTTTTTAAAATTATAATTATACAATTAAATCCATCAGTCTATTTGTTATTATAGGTAGGAAGTGGCCAGATCCTCAATGTACTCAGTGAAATTAAAAACCTCTCTAAATTTAAGTAATTATATTATGGGCTATTGGCAATACGACTTTGCATCAATCATTAATAAAGAGCTCATCTAAACCTATCAAAATTAAGAAACACCAACGTATTAGGTGATAATTTGTGAGTAAATCTCTTATTATTTTCTAGTTATTGTTTGAATTCCTTATCAAAAATCTGGATACTTCCACTGATTGACAATTTTGAGTAATATATTTTTTGTGTATTTTTATGCAAATGCAGTTTTGAGCATGAAATCCATCTGTTAAAAATATCATTAACCACCATTGTGGCATTAACATTAACAATCAAAAATGTCACTTTTATAT
>JAPMOQ010015914.1:2387280-2510839 GCA_026543055.1 Argiope trifasciata
AAAAGCTAAGAATTATTGTTGTTACAACAAACTAATAATTTTCAGTTATTTCAGCACCAATTTCTTTATCTATGACATATACAAGTTTCCCCAACTTATATAGTACTGATCCAGCTCAGTTCTAGTGGATGCTAATAGGTTGATAATGTCAGGTAATGTCAGAATCTTTAGATAGATAATGTCAGAATCTTTAAGAGTTTTGATGATAGAGTCAATAGGAACCCAGATAGGCCTGATTGTTCCAGTACCTTCTCTGCTTAACTCCTGATACTATAAGCAGCTGATAGTCTCAAGCCGAAATCAGTCGTAATCGTGGAAAGATTCAACGACGAATAGATGGATCAGTCCAGCGAAGAGCAAGCTTTGTGTAGTGCTCAAACGATTGCTGAACTGAGCTGGGCGTCGAGTCTAGGTGTTTGTTGTAGAAGCAGCACCTAGTCGTGATTGGAAAAACCCGTCTTATAGTAATGTGTTATCAGGTGGATACAGATAAAGCGAGGAGACAGTGGGGACTAGTAACGAAGACTCCCTCCTCCTACTTAATTCTGTCGGGCCGCTTTTTGTTCTGTTGTTATTTAGATCGATAGCTATTTGTGGGCTACTATTTCCTCTGATGTGTTTCCTGTATACAACTCGGTTATGTATTAGCTATTTTTGTACTCGTATTAATAAAATTCCTCGTCCTTTTCTAAAGGACTATTTTTTCACCTACCAACAAATCATGAAATAACAACTTTATTTCCTTAAAATTATTATTCATCATTTCCTCAACATAAAAGATACTTCGAAATATCCATTGTGTCATTGACTATCGTTCTTGTCATAAATATAAAATAATTGTGGTATTTTTTTTATTTCATAGGTTCAACAATAAGATGGAATAGGTTTAAAAAAAACAAATGTCGATAGCATTAAACATGATATTTATAATTGCCTGAAATTATGTATGCGTGTTTATCGACAAACGGAATATTAACACCTGCGATATGCGATCTGTGAGAAAGCTAACGATGGACTTACGCTCAACCCTATTCCATTTTTAGCTCAATTGAATGAATTGACCATGTAGCTTCCTATTTCGTGAGCTTGAATACACTTGCACTTTTTCAACCGATTTCAGCAGATGATTTTTAAAATAATTCTCTTATTTCTTTTCACTTATTTCTTTATTATTTAGACCCCCGTTAGTGTCCCTATGATAAACAAGGCTTAGAAGATGGCGCTAAAACTTGGGCCTGGAAATAACTGATTATATTATGAAGAAGTGCTCCAGACACTTTTAAATAAAGTAGAAAGTGATTTTAATCATAAAGATAATCGTGCAGAAGAGTTTTTCGACGAAAGTTCGTATTCAACTGATTCTGATATGTATGTTGAAATGTCTTTAATTTTTCTAGGGATAATGTTTTTTGAAAATTTCATAAAATATAATAATATTCAAAAATTATATATATATATATATATATATATATATATATATATATATATATATATATATATATATATATATATAGCCGATTAAAGAAGGCCAATTTCATCCATTGTCATTTTTTTTTCATAGACTTGTTGAATTTTACATTCTATACACTTTTATATACTGGAAAAATTAAAATAATTTAAAAACGCGTAAAATAACATGTTTTATCAAGAATATATTTTATTTTTATATGTAATATGAAAAGGAAATGTATATTACAACACATTTTCTTTTTCAGTGATGATATATTTTGAAAAATTTCTAAAACATAGTTATATAGTAAGAAACATGTCGGCAGAATATATTGGCTATTTTTCAATCTAATATTTTCATTAGAAAATTTGATTCTAATGTAAAGAAAATACGGAAGAATGCGAGTGCAATTCTTGTGGAAACCAATAATTTTTTTGATAACTATTTAATGAAAAGTAGCTAAAATAAAAATAAATTGTTCATCTGTGTAGAAATTGAATCGATATTTTTTATATTACTTGTTCTGCATTCCTGTCTCTAACAATTTTTGCGTGCTTTTTGTAGATGAAGAACATCATGTACTCTTTCTGTAGATGTAATAGGGTACCCAGCTGACCTAACAACTTACCTGCGCAAGGTTCGTGCAATATTTCTGTTAATTCATCCAGCGTAATCTTGAGCGTATTGGTGCTTGTCCTTTCTCCTTAGTTTTTATTCAATGTATGTTATCATTATTATTTAAATTTTATGATACTATTTTCTGTTGTTGTTCTCTCTAATGGCACTTATCATTGACAAGTTTGCTACCTAAACAGCCATTGTGATTTAGTCCAATTTTTGAGCTTATTTTTACAGCAGCGTCATCTAAGGCTGTGAGTATGAGTTAGCTACTAACGCGTCATAAACACTTTTACGGGCGAACTATATATCTTTCTTTCTCTCATCCATAGATCGCAATTTATAACAAGATCAGAGAACGGTCACTTCTGATCCAGTACCCCCAGCGGTATTACTCTCAACATGGATGAGTTTGTGACCTCGACAGATTTATACGTACGACAGGCCTTCGGTTTACGGGGTGTGAATTCACAACCCAAAGGGATGCGAATCCAAGCCCTGTTAACCAGGTTACCCGGTCCCCTACTAATTTCTACTTCATGATAGTATTAAAATACAAATTGTACTTTTCTGGTTTTAAATGTTTTACTACATTCCAATAATTTTTTTGATTTTAGGTATTTTACAAGTGATTATATATATATATATATATATATATATATATATATATATATATATATATATATACTAAGTGCCCAAATTATTACGACCAAATGACAACTTTATGCAAAATGAGTTAATGCGTCAAAGTGTTAGAGGGCAAGATAGCTACTGTAAAATTCCCGCTCTTCGACTCCCAACGGTAAAAGCTGCAAACCGGTTAGAAAAGAAAATGCCACATGGTGCCCGAGGGGGTGGAATCACTAGAGGGACGAAGATATAACGACGAGATAGATAAGGGCTAGGTAGGAAGTGTGAAGGTTGTGTTGTTTGCCATGAACGAAAGGACTTAATTTAGTAGCATGTTGTTTATTAATTGTTTGTTCTGCAAATATGTAAATAATATAATAATCAATAATAGGATTGTCTCCTTATTTACTTCTACACAATCAACGCGATTGAATCGGTAGATTAACAAGATCGAGGTAGATATAAAACAACCGCTCAGATTTAGAACTAAATGCGGCAACATCCGTTTTGAAATAGAAGCTAGGAATACACGTGGGATTTCCTGTTGATACTGCTACGTTTAATGGCAGCGGCGCGGTCTGCTTTATGCACTAGAGCAGAGGTGTCCAAACTTTTCGCGGCACGGGCCGGATCGAAATTAGATCCATGTTATACGGGCCACATGTATATACAAATTGAAAAATATCATTATGAGTAAAGTAGCATTTAACACTATTAACTAATACCATTTTATTGTAACTTGAAAATACAAAATACTAAACAAACAAAGTATAATTATATAATTATTTTATATAAATTGAAATATTTTCATGCAACTTCTAATGCGAATGATGAAACTGTATTTTTTTGTTGAAGAATGTCTTTATAGATGGGATCAAAATTTATTACACCTATCATAAGCAATGACTGCAAATGATCATCAGATAAATTTGCTCTATATTTTGATTTGAGATACTTCATTCGAGAAAAAGTTTGTTCGCACACGTTAGTAGTCCCAAACATTGAAATTAATTTACGAGCAAATTTCTTCAAATTTGGAAACTCTTTTGCATCCAAATATTTATAAAAATCTATTAAGTTTCTTTCCTTGTATTTGTCCTTGATTTGTTCGTTTGCTTGAAGATCAATAATTTCTATTTGAAGCTGGCTTGAAATTTCAGCAACGTTGCAATCAAATGGATTTTGGAACAGCCGAATTTCTTTTGAATTCATGTCCAAATCAGAAAATCGCTTTTGAAATTTTTCTTTTAAATCGGCGATGATCTTTACTGCAAATGCAATTGTTCTTCAGTGTTTTTATTAAATTCGTCGCAGCACGGAAAATGCGTAAAATTACATTCAGTCAGTTGGCTTTCGAATAATTGTAGTTTTGTTCGAAATGCTTTAATTTGAGAGTATAAATCGCAAATTAAATTGTTTTTCCCTTGGAACTTTAAGTTTAAGGTATTTACGTGTGTCACAACATCTGTAAAAAAAGCCAACTTCCAGAGCCATGCAGCATCCGATTAAAGTGATTCAGGATGTTTTTTCTCTACAAGAAATAAATCAATTTCACTTCTAAGCTTAAAAAACTGCGATAGCACTTTCCCACAACTAAGCCATCGAACTTCAGTGTAATAAGGCAAGTCAACGTACTCGGATTCAATTTGCTTAAGAAAAGATTTAAATTGCCGATGATTAAGTGCGTGTGATCGAATAAAGTTCTAGGTACGCTACTGTGCGCGTGCAATAATTCCATGAAAACGTTATCGAAATCAAAACGATATTTGTTTATTTATACTTAAGTGCTTCTTTAAGCGAACTACTCAAAATTGCTGATGCTTTATTCACAACAAAACAATAAGGCTCTGCTTATCGTCAAAATTCACATGCGTATAAAATTTCTTTTATGTTTGAGTTACCGAAATATATTTTTTTATTTATTCTTATAACTTAACAGCGCGATAGACATTTGTGTTTGGTCAAGTACAGCAACTCCGTTTTGTTGGCCACGTAGTTTTTCGATCTACCTTTATGAAAATGAAAAGGTTTGGGCGAAAACATCATTATGTTTTAAAACCATCCGCGGGCCGGATAAAATCGCTTGGCGGGCCGGGTTTGGCCCGCGGGCCGTAGTTTGGACACCTCTGCACTAGAGGGATATATGACAAGAGAAGAAGAAGGAATACACGTGAGAGGTGGTGAGAGAGAGGTACGTTACAGCTACAAAAAAGGGAATGTAAGACAAGTGAACCATGACTTACACAGAGCAATATGGGCAAAAAACATGTCTGAACGCGAGGCGACTGTAGGCGCTCGAAGCGTAGGAATCTGTATTAGTAGCCGGTTCTTGTGAAGTGTTCCAGAGAAGCAGTTATTCATGTGTGCATAGTGGGGGACAACCAAGTAGCAAACGGACGTCAACGCCAGGTTTGTGAACGTCACAAGCTGCTGAATGTTCAGGTTGAAAAAAACTTGCCAGAGGTGCGCTCTCCAACAAAAGAGCAACAATACGTTAAATAGCGTCTAATCTTAATGAAGGAGCAACTGCAAATGAATCTGAAAGAACTGTCTGTATAAGATACTACGACTTCTCCCAAAGCCTCTGTTGTCAGCCTTGAGCAAGAACAGACATCTCCAGTTTGCAAAAGCGCAAAAGGATTAGACATTAGATGACTGGAAAATGATCATGTGATTTGATGAATCGCGTTTTCATTTACACTATACTGATGGCAGGGTTTAAATATGACGAAAACAAGGACCCCAACTTCATTGTCTTAACCCTTCAAGCTGATGGAGTTCATATTAAGGCTTTGGGATATGTTTCCTTGAACTTATAGGGGTCCGTCCTTTAATTACTGTAGAGCAGCATCTTAATGCCCAAGTTTATTAAAGTGTTCTAGATCAAGTCTATCCCGTTATGTTAATGGTTTACCATGGATACTTTCAGCAAGTGAATGCTCCTTGTCATGCAGCTGGAGTTGTAATCAGATGGTTCGAAGAACATAGTACTCAGATTACTTGCCTTCGCTGTCCCACACAATCACCAGATCTCAATCCAATTGAGAATTTATGGGATGAGATCGAACGGGCCATCATATAGCTAAATAGAGCGCCATCCAATCTGAAAGAACTGGAAAGTGCAATTCCTAGGCTATGAGATGAAATTGTCCCCTATCACCTAACAACATCTCACAGAATCTATGCCAAAATGAAATGGAGCAAAAGTATGGGCTAAATGGGGCCCACCACTGCATTGAGGGGGTGGACATAATAATTTGGCCACTTAGTGTATATGTAATATTTTAAAATCTACTTTAATCTTAATTTATTTTAGCTCAATTAAATTTGCACTATCACAGGTTTCGAAGAAAGGGATATGAAACTGCTAAGTAATCACATTCTTTTAGAGTTCCATATGTTTCCCTAATAAAAATCGACAGGTGCAAAAAATCCTTGCCGGAATCTCACAGTATATGAGCAATGGGAACATTATTTTCCCTCTCTTTTACGCTAAACTTACATATCGTGTGAGCATACGCGCCTTGTCATCGCTTCTTGTAAATTAATCATGCCTCAAGTTAAAAATTCAAAGTGTCTATTCCATCTGTAAAATTGCCATCTACTTCAAAACTTTTAGCAAAAAAGTATATTTTAATTGTTTTTTTATCCTGATAAAATATAAAATATCGATATATCTCTTATTTCCTTCCATTTCCATTTCATTTTATCGTTGAAGTGCAAAATACAGATAATGTAAAACTTTTCTCTCTTTCAAAATATCCGGAAAAAACTTTTTCTCTTCTCACAAATACAGGACTTTTCCATTTCAAAATCTCTCTGAAAGTGAAGATCCATATTCATTTCATCCAATACTTTTACAACACTCAAAGAATCTGCTTTAAGCTAAAAAAGTAAATTCCTGAAGTATAACTTTACATCTTTCTTTCAAAGGACATCTTTTTATAATTTGGAAACAATTACAATACAACCATTTAGTGTCTAGTGAGTAATTAAATAAAGATGCTCATAAAATTTATTTGAAAACTAAAATAACATTTATAGTAGTAACAGTATCACTTATAATAAATAACATTTTAATTTTTAGGGTAAAAAATTCATTTAGAAAAAAACTGATTAATTTTATAGTACATATTATTCACCGTAGAACAACGCATGTAATAATTTTACGATCATAAGATGAGTCGAAAACGGTTTGTAATGATTACCAGGATGAATTTTTAGGGGTTGATTTAACCTAATTCAAAAAGATTTGTATTCACATCCTTTGGATTCTGAGTTAGAAACCCGTTGATTCAATACTCTCCGTGTACATGGTGACTTGTGCACTATTAAATATGTCTCAAGCACAAAATCCTCCAAGTAAAGACAATACCACTAAAGATTTTATTCATGTATAAATTAGGATTTGAGAATGAATGAAAGGTCCGAATGAATGTCAGCCCTGTAAATAGGGTTGGGACGCATGGTTATTTAAGATACACTCTTTGTCCTAGAAGGCGCTACTGAAAAAAAAAACTTTAAAATTCGGCTTAAAATTGCTGATTTCTTAAGTGGGCTTGTCTATGGCAAGTGCAATAAGCAATAACAGCATGAATTTTAAATTAGAAATTAGGAAATAGTTAATGAAATGGAACTTCTTTAAAATATTAACAGAAGAAAAGTAAATATTACACTAAATGCGGCATTAAATGTAGAATACAAGAACAAATCAAATATAAATAAAAACAAAAAAAAAATCATTTCAATTTAGAAAAAGTGTCTACATCTCAAGGAAGTTAGTGAAAAAGTGAAAGTCATGCTATTCATATTGAATGTGATAAAAATATGATAATGGATATATGATTTTTTTCTCAGGAAACTGCTATAATAGCAACAAATCATATAAAAGAAAGTTGTCAGATGTGCCTGCATTTATATTTTAGCAATTGTCATCTGAATGTTTGAATCAAAAAAATATAAAATATATATTGTAAAATAAAAATACTATTTAATATTAAGTCAGATACGAATGCTTATCTACTTAAGAATTTAATATCTTAAAATGCAATATTTCAGAAATACAAATGGTAAAACACATTTTTATAAATAGTCAACAATAGGATGATAATCATATTATTTCGCAATTTCTTGTGAATGAATACATAGTACCTATTTCCTACTTAAGATTATCTTGTTATACTTTTGATACAGAATGAAAAATATTTTTTGTTATTTTTAATGTTTAGCTAAATGATTTAAATTTACCACTTTATCGAAAATAATGAAAGTACTTGAACAAACAAAATTAGCTGTGATTGTAATTACACTTTACTGTTCAATTAGCATTATATTTCCTTAGCAAAAGGTTTTTAGATTTATTTTACTTATCTAAAACATAATTAAGTTCAGTTTAATTTCGAATAATATGGTATTTCCAACAAATTTCATTTTTACCATTTACATTCTGTTTTTAGAATGCGGCATTATGCATTTAACTTCAGTAGTGTTCCTATGGCACTTGTAATGGACTAGCCCGCTGTTACGAAGACAGCAATTTAAGCCAATAGAGACCGTCTCTTCTTTTAACGGCGCCAACTAAGTCCTAGAGCAGTGATGGGGAAACTACGGCCCGCGGGCCAAGTGCGGCCCGCGGAAAGGTTTAATCCGGCCCGTTTAAGAGTGCCGTCGTGAGAATGTTCTTGAGTGTGAGAATGAATGTGAGAATTTTCCAAGAATACAATCTTTAAAATTCGCTACATCAAACAATAAGATTAAAAAATACGAAATTAATTTGAGAAAACTATCTTCAGAATTTGAAAGGAGATTTCAGGACTTTAGAAAAATGGAAACAGAGTTTAGTATTTTTGCGACCCCATTCAATGTTAATTACGAAGAAGTTGATGCAAAATTTCAACTTGAGTTAATAGAACTGAACTGTAATACTCTCCTGAAACAAACTTTTCATACTAGAATACCATTACTAGAATTTTATAAAAATTTAAGTCCAGATAATTTCCCAAATCTAATTACTCATGTAATGAAGATAATGGCAATGTTCGGCTCATCTTATATATGCGAACAAATCTTTTCAACAATGAAGCTTGATAAAACTTCTTTAAGAAACAGAATTACAGATGAGCACCTGCCATCAGTTTTAAGAATTTCTGCTTCTCAAATGGAGCCGGACTATGATGAAATTTTGATAAAACAGTCTCAATTTCATTTTTCTCATGCACCAGTAATGACACCAGAAAATAAAGTGATAATACTTCACATCAAGAACTACATTAAATTCATTTTATATTTTGTGCTTGTAATTTTCTTACCTTTTGCTTTTTTACTATTAAAATAATAAGTGTATGTAATAATATACATATGTATATGTTTATAGAACATATAAATTTGTTAACGATTAAGTATTATTCTTTGGCCCGCTACGATCGTCTAGTTATTACAAATGGCCCGTCTTAAAAAAAGTTTCCCCACCACTGTCCTAGAGTATGACTTAGCTGCAGGCACTTTGCACCAGTCATTCACTTGCCGCAACTCCTTCTTACAGGAGGGTATTTTCACACATGTCACAGATAGAACAGTGGAAGAATAATCATGCTTGAACGCAGGACGCCCAGATTGCAGGGAAGACGCGCTACCTCTACGCCAGAACGCTGGCACTTTTATAGTAAATTATATTATATTTAGTCCTTCAGGGCCAGCCTGGGAGAAAAAAGAGTTCTCAAATACTTGGACACTAAAAATTGGAGCTTCATCAATAGCCTACGCAGTCTTCTCAATTAAACCAAATTTTACAAAATAAATAAAATAAAATCATTTTTTTAAAGTGATGACTTCAATTTCACAAGTGACACTTACAATATGCTTCTATTTAATTTGTATAAATATAAAGATTATTAGAAATATATAACATTAAATTATGAAATAAGCAAAATGCTGAACTTTTTACAAAACAGACAGAAACAAATATTATACTCATGGAAAAAGTTATAAATATAAAAAGTGTATAATATTTCACTCTCACTTCCAGCAACATACATCTGAGCACACATTTCCATATTATTCTAAAGAAAAAAAAAATCAATAAAAACGCCGAAGTCTCTTTAAATCACACACACGCTTTTAGTGAGCTGTTTGTTTATACCAATAAACGTAACAAATCTAGACATGTAGAACAGGAACCCATTCCTCGGATATGAATACAATCACATATGAAGATCAAATGCCAAATAGTTAAATACTGCACTTTTTCATAATGGGAATGCAAAAAGAACTGATAAAAAATACTAAATCCTGTTTATCAATCCTGAAATTACAAACAACAAATATATTCATCTTATATAAACCAATAAGCATTCCATCTTTTTCCCATTCAGTTAAAATATATATTCAGAGCAAAATAATTCATGGCCTATTAAATGCCTAATCCTCTCGAAACAACCGAATGTGCGCAATTGCTTACATGTTTAAATAACTCAGATCAATTAAAAAAAGAAATTTCAAAACTGAAAGCGTATATTGAAGGTCAACACTTTAGGAAATATACTTCAAAGTTATAACGAACTGTAACTACCCTCTAGTGTTGTTTAAAAAATTAAATAAAACATTCTAAATATCGTTCCGAATATGATACCGTGGGGTGTAAATGCAAATTCGAGTGATCAAGTATAAGCGATTATTCTCCTGAACGGGGTAAAGGCGTCAATTTATTAGATAAAATGAGCTCATGAGTTCAGAAAAAAATAGTTTACAGTATAGAATAATTTACGAATATTTTAGATAAATCATTATCATAGGGTAATATGTATTTGTATATAATTAATTTTGGAGTAGAGACAGAAATATTTCAATAAATAGAACTATCCAAGAGAAAGCCTTATGTCTTTTTGCCCCTTATGTTATTCATATTTTTATTAAGCTTCCATGAACTAAAATGCTTTAGGTCCAATAAAAAATATATAAATAAGACTTTTGGTTATTTGAGAAGACCAGCTTTTAAAATAAATTCCATCCTATGAAAATATTTTAGCACACATTTAAGAATAGTAGTAAAATATTCTGAGTGCTCTTGTCCCTAACCCTATTTCCACTTCGGTAAATATATTCACTTTTTTGGAATAAGAAATGAAAAAAAATCAATATGGTACATTCTCCGATACAACCTCAGCCATGATACTTTTTTACCATGGATAAAAATAGTCAACTTTGACAAATACTGGCAAGAAAAAATCTGTCATGAAAGATTCTGCATCGCAGTTGCGGTACAGTTATTTGCATAAATTTTTTATATATCTACTTTTAGAAACTTTGCAATGCTCATAAAATTATCAATGCTATAGAATATCCTGGAATTCAGTGGATAGGAATATAGAGTATGTTGAGTTTGAGTCTGAATTTTAACAAATCCGAATGAATGTACAATCAGAATTGAAAATATATATAGATGAATACAACATAAATAAAGTTGTTCTCAAAAGTTATGATATTAAGAATATTGTTATTATATTACAGGCATCAAATTTTTACAAGAATGTTAGAATTATCTCTTCGAATTAGACTTAAATAATTATATCTTATTTGCATGTATCTGTGGTTTTTGTTTGTAACTCTCTTACTTCCAATATGGCACTCTTACTTTATATAATTAACCCTCAAAAACATAGATCCACAATTAGGTTTAGTTCACGCCACAATAATACAATTGCTATAGCTATAATCCTCTTATCATTTTGAAGAATTATTATTCACACTCTCATAATGTCACAGGAAAAAAGATATACCAGCTAATAACAAAAAATATATATTTACATATACCATAACCATCACAGCATTCGCAATAACAGAATAAAGTTTTGATTCAAGATTTTCGCATTCAAGAAATATATGAAAATCTAAATTTAAACTCAAATCGTTACGATTGCAGTAATAGCAGTGTAGAATTTTCGAACGGCAGCATCCACTTTTTTAATGAAATGGGTGGGAAAAAATAGAAAAAGCCTTGGAATTGTACATGTAGTACAAAAATTACCAGCGTTGACAGAAATTAAGTTCAATAGATTCCTTTCGGTATAGCACGTGCTATGGTTCCAGGCATCATTTGCTGCAAGCAAAATTTCCTCAGGGTTGAGGTAGATCAATTGGAAAATTTTTAAAACTCATTAAATTTTTCTGTTGTTTCTTAGTTGTTATTGGTTGTTTACTCCTTTTTTAGTAAATTGAGCTTAAATGATTTTCATGCTTCAGGTATCGCTCTAATGCCTGTTATTTATTGATTTGAACTATGGAGAACATATTCTGTTGAAAAAGAATGTTGTGTTGACATTAGAACATTTTGAAAATTTTTCACTGTAATCGTTTTTTTATTTTATTTAACGGTAGTTTTTCATATGTTTGCTGAACGGATATCTCAAAGTATATTGAATCAAAATTTTATACTGTTCTTGCGTATTATGTGATAAATACAGCCTTACGTATCGGTCTTTTTCTTTTCTTTTTTATATCACTGATTATTTACGTTTGCACTTAGGAAAAACATGCAAAATAAATTTTAAAGAATATCATATCATAAAGGTTACACATTGTTAGCGCAACAAAATTTGAATAATTATCTGGGAAATAAAATATTTATTTAAAATTAATATTAATAAGTGCATATATATCCATTATTGCTCTGAAGTAGCGATAAAATCTTAATCAACGAAACGAAAGAATGAAACAGTACTTTTATTCGAAAGTGATATATATCGAATTATTTTCATTAATAAGGTACCTTAAAAATCTTTCTATGATTGACGCAAAAAAGAAATTTATACATGATAAAATGAGACTCGATTTAATTTCCTTTAAACGTGAGCACAATGATAAAACAAGGTAAAAATAATTTTTCTCAAATATATTGACTCCGTCCGCGTTATCGGATGAATAAAAAAAAAATCCTTCAAAGAAGCACGACTGCACTGAATCGAATTTTTGATTTCAGTTCAATTGAGATTGAAGATTCGACTACTAAACTGAGTGAAATAATATTAGAAAGATAAAGATTTTCGAACTGAATCTCTTGGTGAACAAATAAAGGTTTTAAAATGAATTCGGCTGAGCAAACATGTATTTGAGCGGAGCAAATGTTTTCTTCATTTCCGTTGCTGTAGACTTATTCCAGACGATATTATAAAGAAAGAAAATTTATTTCTATGATATAGGAAAAACGTTTGTGCATTGAGGGGGGGATCCCTATTGTATATTTGAAACTATATACAATAGAGTTCTAATTATCTAATTAAGGAGGTGAATGCACAAAGGTTAAAAATTAAATAAAAGGTGTATCTAGAATTAAAACATATTGCTTTAGTACTTAAAATGTAGTATGGTAAATTTGCTGTCAATATGTAATTACTATGAGTCTACACAAGAAAAATGACAGTCAAATTATACATGAAGACTTCATGTACTTGTCTTCTTGTATACAGCCGACCACCCCGCCACCACTGAACGTAGCAGTATCGACAGTATTAGATTTCATATATTGTCTATAATCCTCTTTTCCAAATAAAATCCATAATTGGACATACATATAATTATCTTTATAACTCTTAATTTTAATCGAATGCATAAAAATGTTTGAATGTTGCTGTCAAAGTGAATAATTGGTCATTATTAATACTGTTAAAAAACTGTAATTTTGAATCCCGACACGAATAGTGCCATAGTAAGAAAGGCCGTTTTACAACCCGCCCTGTGGTTGCTGATGTGCAGGTGTCGTGTCAGTGATCTTAGATCTAGGCGACAAACTTATCAACTAGGTGGCAACGTTGGGTACTAAATAGACAATGCCTGAAACTTCAAGAATTTTAACAATCCTAAATGATTCAGAAACTTCTCGATCAGCCCCCAGGAACTGTAAGATTTCGGTAGTCTATAGGTAAAGCAATAGGAGTAACCATCAAACGGAATGGTAACCAGAGACGGGAGTCAGAATCGTAATTGGAGTAGTAGACAAATAGCGAGTCACCAAGACGATAACGAAGAAAAGTAGTTATAGTAGTCGTTATTGGATACAGCTAATGCGAGAAGTCAGGGGAGGACTTCAGTCGTTTGAAGAGACCGTAGGGCGAAGCTCTGAGGATCTCCTCCCATGCTGAATTCTGTTTCGCCGCTTTGTGTGCTGTGGTCCATTACTATTTGTGGGCAACTGTTTAGTGCTCTGCACTATCCTGTGTTCGTATTATTTGCTGTAAATGTTCGTCTGTGTTCACTATAATTGTTTGCCGTCTGTGTCTTCGTATCATTTGTGTAAAACAAACGTCGTCATGGTTTTAAACTAAAGGAATATTTGTCTCTGCATCGACCATCAAATCTTGACATAACTCAAAAGGAAGTAGTAAATAGGAAACTATATAAAAACGGTTTAATTATTATTAATAATTAAATTCACAACTGCCGTAACATGGAAGATTCCTACATGAACAATTCACGAAAGTATATTACAATCTTGAAACATTCTCATTTATTTTTAGTTATAAAAAAATTATAATTTTTTAAATAATATATTTAATATTTAGCATTGGAAAACAACTCCCAATTATTTTCCCTCTTGTCTGAGAAATGAGTGGTAAAATTCTTCTTGATACTTAACATTAACGCATATTTTGAACATTTTAGATGAATATGTGCCGAAAGTAATTTTATGTTAGCTGTAATGCTGTTAAATTTTAATCGCATCTAATTAATGTAACATTTATCAAAGGAAAAAAAATACATAATTTATTATTCAGAATTCTTATTCTTTGTTGTTGTCAAAATAATGGTTATTTAGTAATTTAAATCAAGATGATCTAGTGTCCAAGCAGACAAAGCATTGTGTTAACTCTATTCTGCTAATTTTTTGTTTATAACATTTCTTGGCGTTTGTCCTTAAATCTTATACGTACACAAAACTGATTTGTCTTTAAGAGATTTTATCTTCAAGTGCAATTTAATTCCACTTCACTAAGGATTGAGAGTATCTTTCTATTTGTTTTCATGCACTTTTAGATTTGACTCGTGTTTGTAAAAAATTAATTGTCCAAGTGAATTTACATTCTTGATAAACTATAATTATTTAATTCTGCACTCTTAACCCACTCTTAGTAAAATTATTTTTATATATTCAGAAAATTATTGTCACTTAATAGATTTTTTAAATAAACTTTTATTTGTGTGAGTGAAGCCATTTAGTAGTCAAATTGGAAAAAAAAATCATCATATAAGTGCTGTAATGTTAATAATAATGTATTAAAGATTAGAAAATATTTTAAACAATTTTTAAAATATTAATTACAATAATTAGCATGAATATTATAAATATTAATTATTAATATTTTTAATTTATAAAAATAGTTTTTTCAAAACAGGTTACACTAAATTGTTCCTTCTAACAACAAATATTTCTATTTCGACTTTTTTTTAATCTCAATACTCGAATTTTTGAGCACGTCTTTTAAAAGATATATAATGAAATGTGATTAATTCTTCTTAATTTCATAACACAGCTATTTTCTCATCTAAATATCAACAAAAATTTAAGTTATTCTATTAAACAAATTTTAATCTTTTAAAATTACATATATACCCTTAAGTGCAGCTTAATAAATAATATAAACTTATTTTATCTATATAAACATATTCTGGTCTTATGATGGATATCACTTTCCTGTTTACATGTAAGTAATTGATTTTTCCCCAGGCAGAATATTCATTAATATAAAACATTTTTAGTGAAGGGAATACTATCCCATATTTAAATTTTAATAATAATCTATCTTCATTATAGTAGATAAAGTTAAGGTATAAGCTTTCAGAAATTTTAGCAAATCATAAATGATATGAAACTTTATTAATTAAAAACGCATAAAATTGATGATTTATTATATTTATTTCTTAATTATGTGATGCATAAATAATATCAATAATTAAATATTTGTTTAATGACTTTTAAAACTTCCCCATATATTATAAATATTGATATTCAAAAGTTTATGAAAAGGAAATTCAACTAATGTACATATTTACAAATATTTTAAAAAGAAATAATATACTCTAAGTTGAAATTCGTTCCAAGTATGTCTTTCTTATTTTTAAAAGATACTGTCAGAGTAATTAATTTGACATAAAATTTAAGTTCATAAAAACATTATTAATAATGCCTACGCGATAATTTATAATGAAGTTTCTGCGATGCAGACGAATTAGCTACAGTTCTGGAAACTACTTAGTACTTTGAAAAACCTGATTTTAAAAGTATAAAAATATTTACGCATTAACATTACACTTGAATTCCATAATTATATCCATCCTTTCTACTAAAGCTCTGTTTTCTTTCTTTGTTAGCTACTTCTGGTTGTTATAGCTCTTGCGTAAATTGCAACATAATTTCATTTGACATCTACGTCAATGCCTATTTTGAACATTGCTATGATCAAAGAGAAGAATATTCAATCCTCTTAGATATTTAATAATTCTTCGAAGCGTAGTGTGTTTATGCATGTTACCATAAATAAAGCTTTTATTATGATTATCGGTCATATTCATAGAGCTGATATATAAATGGAGGAAGCTAGTAGCTTGTTTCCTGTCTCAAAAAGTGTAACCAACATGAGTCATGTGACTTTAGAAAAATCAGAGAGTAAGAACACCTTTTTGGCGCCATATCGCAAATGTTGGCATACTCAAAAACTGCAGCGCAACATTTTGCTTCCTGGCAATAGGTCCAGTCGGTTTTCATTTCCGGTTAAACCGACCGGAAATCCTATAAAAATAAATCCTATTTCATTTCCTAAACAGTTTATATTATATTATATATATATATATATATATTATACAAGTATTCGAGTTAAATTATATTTAGATTTTTTACTTTGTTTTTGTGCAATAATTAAAAGTGATTATTTTTCTTCTTTAAATAAACATTTTATTTCTTTTCTTTGCCTAAAAACATTTCAAGATTTTACATTAAATGCTCAAATGCTTTCTATCATTTTCTCAAACAGATAAAAAACAGCTTTATAAAAACAGATTATTAAAGTGACGGAAGTCTTTTTTTAAAAAAAAAATGTTTTCATTCATATTTTCAAGATAAAGTATAAATATTGAACATTTTTTACAAAATGAATATTAACAGTTAAACTAGTGCTTATTAAAATCACAAAAACAACAACAAAAAATGATAAAAATTACAAATATTTTAATTATTAATTTATATTTGTAATTAAATATTGAGATTTTATTTAACGCTTTTATTGATAAAGCATTATTAAGGAAAATTGTTCTATAAGGTAAATATGCCATAAAAAATTGTTTTGCAAAAGTTAGATTGGATTTAATATTGTTCACGATATAATACAATAATTGTGGCTAAAAAGGAACAACACATTAGAAATTTTAAAGAACTTTATTTGTATTAAAATAACACACAATTACTAATCGGTCAATAATGTTTATGTAAACACTTGTAATGGCGAGAAAAAATCCCGCCAAGCTTGTAGCCAAGCGCTTGCAACACATTCGAGATTAAAATAAAGCAAGTAGCAAAATATAGCGCAGTTACATCAGTTTAAACGAAGCTTAGTAACATGTTAAATAAATTCAATACAATAACTAAGCCAAACTCTGAAATATTATTGAGTTATAACACCAAAATCACTGAGTGATCGATGTTAGGAAATTTTAAATTGACTTAAAATGGATAAAAACAGAATATGTTGACTGTAAATACCTATGAAATGATAAAGGACTATCCTTAGAAGCTTTTTCTTTGCATCCAATTGCACAGCAATAGGTAACCATGGCTTAAATAAGTTTTAAATTCCAACAGTTAAAAGCGGGAAAAAATCTGCCATTGAAATATAATGGGGAACGGAGAATGTGGTTACAGCTAACACAAATTCTGTCCCACAGTCACGTGCTTTTATTTTGTCCTACACGAAAGTAGGGTTGCACTCCCTCTATCAGTATCCCAACTCTATGGTCATATTCATTGCACTTACCAACATATTTAAACATAAATAAATTCTGGCAGTGAGGTTTAGTCTTGAAATAGAGGATAAAACATTTTAGCTCTACAGCTTGATTGAAGATAATTATGAACTAAAATAAAAAAATACAATATATTTTTGTCATATTCATTAGTAAAATATTTTTTTATCCCAAAAATGAATAATAAATAAAGAAAGATTATAATGGAAGAGATAAAAATATTCTTATCGTTAAACCAGGCTAGAAATCTATATGTTTGATAAAATTCTATATTTTCAAATGAAATTTCTTTAAAAAATATGCATTTTTACTAGGATTAATAATTTTATCGAGATTTCATTTATTACTTTCATTATATTTATTCATTTTTCAGACATGTATTTTAACCTGTTAACCGGAGAAAAACCTTTTGTTTAACAAGTTTTACAATGAGAACATTAGAACAATCAAAATATTAAGGGAAATTTTCATGACGAAAAATCCTGTCATGCTCATTACAGGAATAGTCCATGTGTGATAAAATATTTCGTCATTCCCAGTTATCAGGTGTCGATTCCATCATATCTATAATACAGATTCCAAAGATCTATAATAATAAATATTTTTTATTTAACATCTTGTTATAACCTAAAAAGCTTCCCATAATTGTATATGTTTTACAATGTTTAAAATATTTTTATATAGTCTGTGACTTTTAAGGAACATTTTTGTTCATCGGTCAAGCGCAAATAAAACAAAGTTTGTTAACTTATAATATTTATAAAATCTTTATTTTTATTTAAAGTAACCGAAGAAAAATAGTTTTGAAAGACAAAGAAATTGAAATATAGGTTTTCGTTTCTTCTCATTCATTAAACCGCATTCAAATAAGATGGAATTATTTCTTATGAATGATTGTATTTAATAGCTGATGTTGCATGACTGTAAGGATAAAATTATGCAATGATTTTTTTCATCAGCTTCTTTAAGTACTGTTGTAGTTTGTCTCCAATCACTGCAGAATAATAAAATAAAAATGAAATCTACTATCGTATATATACTATATCTATACTAAATCTACTATATATATATATATATATATAAACAAATTTATTTATTTAAAAAAAACGTTGCGCGTATTAGGCAATAACACTATCACTTCCAAAGGAAATAACACAACTCTGGACGTGAAAGACGACTCAAAAATAAAACTACATTAGCATACGATAGATAATACAACAATTTAAGTATTAAAGCCAATTTCAAAACAATACTAAATTAGTAGTCGATAGCTATTACAAAAGCTATACTGTGAAAGCCGATGCCAAAACAAAATATGAAAACAAAATATTTTATGAACAATAACAATAACAAAATATTTTATGAATTATAAAAATAGATTTCTCCACATTTTCGCATCTGGATCTCAATTCGAGTTATTTTAATATATAATTTAAATTTTAAAAATTATATAAATTATGTTTCTATGCTTAAAATTATGGTTTTAATCGGTCACAAATCTATCTGTGATTCTGGCAGTGACAAGTATTTGGAATTTATTTTATTCTTAAAACGAGTCAAATTACTGAATGAGCAAAAGACAATAAAAATAATTGTTAACTATTTCCTTATCCCATGTGAAATACATTCCACCAGAAAATATGTTTTCTTTTGGATTCATAAGTTTAGAGTTGCTGAACATAATTATCAATTAAACGAAAGTATTTCATTAAAGAACATAATAAGTTATTGTGGTCTTTCTTTAAAAATTATATACTCATTAGTTTAGTTATATTAATTTCCCGTCATAAAACAACACTAGGGTTATTTTTGGACGGACTTAGAAATTTTGAGTCGTGGACAGTTGATGAGGACGACACCTGAACTGGAACTTCCCTCTCAACATCACACCAGCGTGCGAACGTTTGGCCCAGACGCATGTAACGTCCAACATACTTCCTTACACGACGGGTCTTCGGTTTTATCGCATCTGAAATCTGAAACCCTTCGGTTCACAAATCAAGACCTTACTACCACGCCATAAAGTAGTCGTTAAGCAAATGAAGACTTCAAATAATTCGAGATATCCCTTTTTAGAAAAAAAAATTGGTAGTCTAAATTCAAGATAATCTCTGTTATTTTACAAGAAATGCGGACGAGTTTAATGTATTCGTTTGGCATATGAAATAAGCTCATTGTTTCCACAAAACTATTTCCCATGTGTTCCAGAAGTTATGATATACATAGGCGGGTAAAAGAGCATATGTTGATGGAGATACACTGGGAATGAACGAGGCAGTTTTGAAAATTGCCGATTTCATGGTTTTTGTTAAAGATAACGACGTTATTATCACTTACATATTTATTCTTCAGAATAAGTAGATGTAACAAGTACGAATGCAGGTTTATAGCATAACAACAAAACAAGGCAATGCCATTCAAGCTAAAAAAAATAAGAATTCTTGCTTGCCTGCTGCAACAGCTGTTAAGACATATCGGTCGGCACTCAGATTAGTCCTTGTTAGAAATTTTTTCAGTCGACACTCAGATATAAAATTTTCTATTGCTTGAAATTTTTAATTGTATGCCCCCACACATGTGCACTAAATACAATAACCTTGTATATATTCCAAATTAAATAGATGGGCTTGTTTAATGGTTTCTACGATAAATAAATTTCACAAAAATTGTATTCATAAGTACATGAATACGAAATCTACAAATAAATTGACTAATATGTTTGCAATTTCCATTCTCTTCTTCGTTCTTTTTTTCTTTCAATATTTTAACCAATAACCTTCACATGCCATATATAATAAAAATTAACGATAAATTCATGGGTAAATTCATTTCTTTTATATCATTTAAGTAAGTCGTAATTGGCTTAATTCTTAGTATTCGAGAAGAAATTTAAAGCATTATATAAGGAATTTAAATCTTGTTTCCTTTGACTTTGAAAATGAAAGTTTCTTTCCAAACATTTCTTCTATGGCAGAACAAATGCTTCACAATATTTTTTTTCCATATTCGAATATGTGACTTTATAACGATGCCACACCATTGACTTATGGAAAATTAATGCAACAGCTATTAGAGGAATTTTGTACATACTATTTTAATTTCGGCCTAATGAATAAATATTAAGCGAAACCTTTCTTTAAGGTCTAAGAGAATTCTACAGAAGCACCAATACATATACGAATCTGGAGTTAACTAATACTGACGGTGTCAAATATCTTCTTAGTTTTGAAGTTAGGGGGTGCCAGCTAAAATGTCGTCTTCGTCATCTGATTTCAACTTACAATTATGTGGAAAAACCCAAAATATCTCTATTGTCTCTTCAAGATCAGACGCTACTACAACTAAACTGATCTTGCTATGTACAGTATTGAAAAATAGCTTGAAAACAGAAAATTAAATAGATTAAAATTTTTATGTGACAGCTATCGGGAACATAAAGGAATGAAGCAATTTCTTTAAGAAATAAAACATTCTTCATGACACTACAACAAATATGTACAACATTTTTATGAAGGAACAATATTTTTAAATCGTGGACAAAAGTCGAGAATGAGTGTGTTCAACTATAAATTCTGCTTTGGAGATTTATAGCTTCCTTTTATTATATATCCAGACGAGTAAAAATGCTCTAGAAGAGAGTATTTTTGCAGACATTTTTGAATTAAAAAAACAATTTCAGTAATGTAATCGTATCAAAAACATGCATCTGTATGAATATCTTTCAGTTGTTTGATTATATCGAATAAAGTCTCACAAAATTGTATTCAATGTACTGCAAATGGATTATAGTTTTCTTTGTAAGAAATAGTTGATATAGTTTCTGAAATTGATATAGTTATCTTCTTACGCAATTTCCTTTTATGAAATGAGCTGAGATTTCCAAACCTGGTTCTATATTCTTTTTTTTTTCTTTTGGAAATGTCATTTCATATTAAAATTTAAAATAAATATTTGATTTATTTACGAATTAAAAATCTATTTTCCTAAATTACAAACTTATTTTTACACTGAATGTTAAATTTTCATGAATTTAAAATCAGAGTAATAAATAGAATAGAAATACTTTTGAAGAAACGAAATATCTTTTTCATTTTTTGGCATATTTTGGAAGATTTGGCCACACTCATTCTGATTTAATTTTTAAATTAAATTGAACACATCTTATCACAGTTTTTTTAGTTTAGTCTTAGCTTTAATTCTAATTTTTGCCATACTAACATCCCATTTAATATCAACCCAAGAGCTATTTAAAAATAGAAATTATAATTCTGAATCCCAGTCAGATGATGAGAATGGCACTTGAGCTGTCAGTTCAAACCTTTGCATTATACCAACGGGAAGGTGTTTGACCAACGACTCAAATTTAACATGCACTACTCATATATACAAGGCGGCTTATCTTTAATAGAATCATGTTTCTAGCTAGACTGCCTCGAGCCCGAGGCTGATGTCTCTCAATAAGACACCGACGCCTCTTAGATGGAATTCAACAATTCACAACACCATCCTTTTCTACATGAATTTTTATTATAGTTTCTATACTCAAAATTATTATATCAATATTCAAAACTAAACATTCTGGTGAAATTCCATAATCCTTTTTTTTAAATGATTTTCAAGTGTTTTATAATTTTATCCAAGTATTATACACGAACAAAAACGGGCAATGTTACCATGCCTTATTCTCAGTTCAGTTTAAATTACTCGTTTTTCATTTAAACTATGCTGAGACTTACTAACTAAAATCTAGGTACGATGTTGTTCATACTTATGGCAATTTACAAGCCCGCTGACAGAAAGCTGCCAAAGATTTAAGCCTAAATTAGCGTCCCTTGTTTTCAGTAGCGCTAACTAGGGCCAAGAGTACGATTTAGCTACTTCATGCTTCACATTCACTTGCACAACCCCTTTTTACAGGGGGTAGAACACAGATAGAACTCATAATAACAACCGTCATGCAACCGTGGCAGAATTATGTTTCTAAATTTTAACAAAATATGTTAAATATAATTTTAAATATATTACATTTATTTACATTATATATTTACATTCATATTATATGCAAAATATGCTATGTCTAATATCATATTAGTATCTATAAAATTATTTGCATTCAAAATAGGAATATTGGTTTAAATAAAATAATTTTGATATTTATTTATAGATCTTTTATATATTTATAAACACTATATTTTATATATATCCATATTATTATTTATAAACTATAATTTGAAATATGAAACATTTAAAGTTGGAATATGAAAAAATAAATAAATTTTGAAAGTTAAAAATAAATACTATTTTTACAAATTACAACCACCCCGGTAAAGATAAACAATGCTTTTTACGTATGGAAGTTATTTTAACTGATTCACCTAAACTTGCATTGCTTCTTCTTAAACTAACATTAATAATTTATTTCTAATTTATAATCTAATTCAAGATATTATTCTCCGATTAAAAAAATACCAGAAGAATATATAAAAATTTATATGTTGGATTTCTAGTGATTATATTTGAATGAAGTTCGGCTCTGTACCCATAGAAAGGGAAATATATCCACGCAAATATTTTGGAATTAACAAATGCCTTCATAAATCCTTTCGTATTATCATTGCAATGGGGGCTCTCATTCTCTTTAAATTAATTACTTTATTGTGCTGATAACGACAAGTAATCTAAAATTAGCTACCGCGCAATTTGCTCTGGCAATTTCTACGGCCAAGCATTACAGACAATAACATGTTTATTTTCAATTATATGTCTACAGATTTTGAGCAAAAATAACAATAATGCTTCCAATGTTATATATATATATATATATATATATATATATATATATACAGAATAAATATACTTATATGCAATTATAAGGAATTTTTATTTTTATTTTTATTGATATAAACTATTTTTCTTGACTCCTTTATTAATGTTTCAAATAAATTAGCATAATATTTATTGAAATATGCAAATGTAATCTGAGGCAAGCTTCAAACAACCGAATAAATCATCCATGCAAAATGATGAAATCCTTTTTCCTTCTTTCATATTTTTTCTGTAACAGAAAAGTGAGAAAAATGTTACAAGGAATTCTATGGTTTTTCATGCGTATAGTTATAAATGTCGAATGTGGGAGCATTTCCCTAACGGTGTATTTCTGAGTATCCATGTGAACATATCATGTGCTCATGTTTGCAAAATATAGAAATAATTTCACTAGAAACTCGTTGGGTTTCCTTACTGTAGTTAAAATAAATTTATTCTGCTTTTTCTCAAGAGCTATTAATCGCTCACACTCAAGTGAACGTCTTCTTTCCTTGATCGTCTAGGAAAAATGAAGTCTTTTCAGTATAATTTTCAAGACAACGCGATAGCGCTGCCACCTGAAGGTAGGAAGAGTAACTAATTCCAACAATAAAAATGGAATCTTCACTCTAATATTTTTTATGCATATGAATGTATGTTAAAAATGTTATAAGTAAGATACAAGGAAATGTTTGAATTTTAATAGAATGACTGAATTTTTATTAAATTCCGCCTGATAATTTTTAAAGACATTTCCTGCTTGCAAACTGGTTCAATTGAATATAGAAGCATATTTTATTTGCTTTTTAGCTATTTTTGCCACAATATGGTATAATAAAGCTATTTTGTCCAAATTGTAACAAAGCAATTATTTCATTTGAAACTCATCTCTGTCTTCTTTAAGCCCAATATAGAAAATAAATCAGAAAATAATTCTATCCTTTAAGTTTATAACTGATATTTCAATAAGTTTTGATTAAACACAAAATAATAAGATTTATTTGATATATGGTTTTTTGTGTTAAAATCCACATTCACGCACATTAAAATTGGTAACATTGGTGAATGCCGGAAAGAGTTACTATGATGCAGATATACTTGATAAGTTAAAAAAAAATTGAAATTTCAATTTTAACACTAATTATACCAAAACGGGTCAAATGACCCATTTTGAACTTTTGCATTGATAATGCACGTATTATCTTATTACTTCTCCAAATTTAACTTAATGACTTTTTCTGACTGATTAAGTCTACTGTTCTTATACTATTTTTATAATTTTTTGTTTTGTTTATTTTGAGTAATAACTGTCGTATACTGTTTTCTACCACATCGGGTCATTTGAACATTTTTTGTTTTGTTTTATAAGCTTATCAATACATATTGCTTATCTTATTATATTCAGTAAACTGAAAATGTATGCAAAGACTGTTACGTAAAGTAGTTCAATCAAAATAGCTGAGAATAATTCAATAATTCATTCAATTTTTTACTCAAGCTAGCAGTAGAACTTGCCGACGATTTTCGAGTTGCCCGTGAAAAACCAAAAGAAAAAGCAAATACTAAACGATCGTTGCCTAACCCTGTTACAGATTCTAATAAACGTAAGAGGTGTCAAATAGGATACTGCAAAGAGAATAAAACTAATAAAATTTGCTCCAATTGTAAAAAATTTGTTTGCGGGAAATGTGCGACGGAAACACTTATGTGTAAAAAATGTGATGTATAAGAAAAACTCTTATTTTTTGCGTTTGAAATAGAAATTGTAAAAACTATTTCATATTATTATATACATATTTTATTATCATTATATTTTTATTTCCTTTCCAACATCCATATTTCATACATAAATGTAGGAAACGTAAATTTCGGGTCATTTGACCCGCTATGGTAAACTAGGTATCTAATAAGTGTTGGTATGATTAGTGTTAAAAAATGGGGATTTTCGTAATATATTTTAGAAAATTAATTTCGCATTATTAATTAAATGACTAACAACATGACTCCCCTTTTATTTCTTAATTTATATATACTACATTTGGTTACAAAAAAAGAATATGCATTCTTCTCAAATTATTAGTACTATATAAACATATCAAAAGTAACTGGAGAAATTTATATTTTAATTTTAATTATTATTAATAATTATTATGTGTGGGTTGAAAGTATTATTTTAGATATTCTAGACAAACAGACTCAGTAGTGAATACAGTTTTTTTCAAACTGAATAAAATCTTGATTGCATTGTAGCAACATTTTATTATAATTTTGAAATTTTAAAGAAATCGCAAAACAGTAGTTTAAACAAATTGATTAATTATACAGCAGCTATAAACAGAACTCCGCCTCCTCAAAAAGTATTTTTTACAAAAAAAATGCTATTTTGTTTTTAAAATTCTAGCCTTAGCTTAAAGCTTTCGAAATGTCATGCTCATTCATTTTAAATTAACTTTACACTAAAACAACAACTATGTACCAAATAATTTATATATTTTAATTAATAATAAACTTTGAAAACATGAAATAAGCTTGAAAGATTAATATTCTGATAAGGAATGGAAATAAATTCATCATAATCGTGTAGGTGGATCGGATATTCTTTATTCTGTAACATGGACGGATTATATTAAACACAAATGTTTCAAATTGCATTAAATTTAAATAGTTCTCTGAAACTATATAATAATATACTTTTACTGTTAGATAATAAAAGAACAAACAGGATTACACTTTCTAACTATTAGTATTATATTAACGATAAATATCACATCTTTTAAAATCCTTTCAGACATATTATTTTTACATTTCCTTGTATTGAATTTAGTGCTTGACTAAGGCTTATATTTTAACTTATAATTAGAATTTTTTTTTCAAAACTCGAAGTTGATTTTAAAATATATTTTCCAGGATACAAATTTCAGCAACTTTTTGTGTGATTATAAAAATTACTAAATATCTCATAGCTTTATAAATAGTTTCTGCAATTGTAATACCACTCTTCTACAGGATCCAGTTACAAGCAGTAACAAAGCGTAGATATGTTTGAAAATTATTAATATTAATATTAAACTTATACCTCTTTGTGAAATGTTCTAAATCCTTCCATTTTTTATAAATGGTAGTACAGTTGTAAAATATGTCCTCTCAAGAATCCAATGAATTTGCTTATTAATTTTTAATCACGCCAGTGCTTGATATTAAGCCCATTGTGTATATGCGAAATTTAAAATTTAAAATTGTCGAGGTAATTTTTAAATCTGGCAGGCATTCAAAATTTTACTATACTTTATTATGAAATGCGCATATTTGATGTCATGATATATGTATTCATTAATTTCAAATAATTTAATTCTCTTTCGATGGAATATGAAATTAAATGAATGATTCAAATGCAAATATTCTATACATAATCCGAATTCTTTTAATTAATTGGAATTGACAGACAAAGGAAATTGACTTATGCTGAAATCTTACGTATTTCATTACAAAACAAGAAAAAAATGAGCCCTAGAAACATCTATTTCATTAAAAAAAGACCCTCTCTTTTTGGTATTGAAAAATTCTTGCAACTGCCTATTAAGATCGAATTTATTATACTGAAATATTTATGTAAAGTTTTCTATTTAAAGTCTAGATGTCTTCCGCTGACCTAATGGGAAAAACAAGTTTCTATTTAGATGCATGGCAAAAATAATTTTTATGAAAAACGAAGTTAGGTAGACATAAGTTGGGTAAGATATTTAAGTTAGGAAGACATAAATTCTTATGCATTAACTTTTATTTTCCCTTTAAACATTCTAACTAAGATTGGTAAAACTTGTAATAATAGTTAGTATTTTTCTTTTATTAGTTATGTCTTCCAAATTGAATTTATTTTATATAATTCACGATTCCTATGATTAATCTAATCAGATAATTTTAAAACGAAATTGATAACGAAAATTTTCCAAGGTTTATCAATTTTCCAGACAATTTTTAATTAAAGTTAAAACTTTACAAATAGTTTGACATTTTTTAATGAACTCTATTTTTTTTCTATATTCCTCTTTTTTTTAACTAAAAGAAATAAAACTTGGATTTTCTAATTTATAATAACGTAACTAAAAGAACGACAATTATTCAAAATTTTGAGTATTTTGCATAATCGAATGCAGAAATATCATCGGATTGTACCTCATATATGGGGATGAAGAATGGCCTATTTTGGTGGTTAATTCTGGCTTCTCTGGTAGTTTTATAACAATAGTGTAGGTTTGAGTACTTCCTTTTATTTACTAGAAGGGTTGCCTGCGGCACCTTTTATGGCTGTCTAGAGCCTTTAGAATTCACCCATAGATCCAGTAAAAGCTTTGTCAAAGTCTAGATAACTTAGTTATTCCGTATGCTTTTAGGTGGTATTTTGTGTTTTATTGGTACGAGGTGTAATTTTGGGCAAGCTGCGTCTTCATGAGGATTTTTTAGTAGTTCGATTAAAAGTGAAAAGTGTAAATAAAATAGGAATCCATTATAAAACAGTAAATTTTAAGATCCATGAATAATCATGATTTGGTACGAGATACAAAAGAATCTGAAATTTTAAATGATATGAAGAAAAAAAATTTCTTTTAAAAAGTCAAAAAGTTTTGTGTGAGACTCTTCACCCACCAGGTCCTGTAGATTTAAAATAGAGGAATGAAAATGAATTAAACGATCTAGAGTAAAATTGGGACATTGACTGAGAATATGAGCAATAGAATTGACCATACCACAGTCCGTACAATGTAAAGCAAGTTTACCAAACATCAAATGTCTATGCATATATCTTGCGTGTTCAATATGAAGACAAATTAATTTTACATCCGTGCATCGGTACGGTAAAATTGACCACAATGGATGGGCATTTTCAGATAATTTAATTTAGAAAGTGATAAGTGATAATACAATATCTATTCATTCTTAAATTTTCGTCTCCAGTTATTCTAATTAAAGCGAAGATTTGCTATTACTATTATACATATTTGAAGTGACCAGATGGATTTTTAGACATATGGGATGTAAATTATACATCCTACAGGTTTTTTACACATATGGGATTATATTATATTATTCATAGAATGCATGCTAAAAATGTTGTCAACAGATAAGTTCAAGTGCGCATCACTTGTATCGAGGCATTGCAATTATGTCAAGTAAGCTGTTAAGTGGGTGCTGCATTGTTCCCTTGAGATCCTACACAACAAAAACAAATATCAAATTGGACCTTCGCTTTTATGCTATTGTCTGGTAGCTAATTTCCCATGTTTCATTTACTTAGGTTTTTAAATGAGAACTGTTATATAAATATGAACTATCAAATTATGCATTCTGAAGTATTTTTAAACACTTTTATTTAATTGTATGTGAAAGAATTTAAAAAGAAAATCTTTTTTCTTTCGCTTCCAAATGCATAGAAATTCTAAAATTTTGTGAAATAGCTTTTTCTCATGCACTATATCATAATTAAATAATTTTAAAACTCTCATTTGTCACTTGTAATAATAATGTTAATAAACATATAAACTAAATCCTGTCTAGAAAATTATTTTAAAAGTGTTATCCTAAGTTTTATAATATTTATAATTAGGAATTATAAAACATATATATATCTATATATATATCTATATCTATCTATATCTATATCTATATCTATATCTATATCTATATCTATATCTAAATTTATTTATATATATATAAATATACATAAACTGACGAGCTCATAGGAAACAAAAGAATTTATTGATATTTTGATTGTCGCATTTTGGATAGATGAATACAGAATACCACATTAATTTAAGCAGAAAACCTAGTAAAAGGCACGCATGACAGTCTCCAATTTATTTAGTGATATTTTATCCCCCGACTCTATTCCCGTAAGATCTTGATGGGAAATTAACAGCTGTAGAATAACCATTATCATTTGTGGAGTATTAGCTTAAGAAATGAAAATAATCAAGATGGATAGATAGATAGATCTAAACCATGCAAAATCTATCCGATCTTTATAAAAGTTCCCTTGTTAATTTTCCCTTGCACCTTATAAATCGTACATAGAGTAATTTCAAAATAATCTTATTTGGAAGACATTTTTTAAATAAGGATTAGCTAGAAAAGCTTGCATTTTCTAATAAAAATATGAAATTCTTTTTAATTAAGATTAGAAAGCAAAACTTACCGTTTCTAGTACAAGCGTAAAAGTCTTCTTTAATAAAAATTAGCAAGTAAAACTTCATAAGAAATGTAAGAATTACAATTTATCACTTCTATCAAAAGCTCAATGTATCGATATGTATGAAATGTATTGTGAAATAAAGTTTATTGTTATGATGGTAAGGAAAAAAAATTCCTCACATGTATTTGTCACGTAAAAAAATTCTTTTTTATATGTATTTGTCGAAAAGTAAAAAAAAAAAAATATTCTAAAAGTAAATAATTTATTCGATAGATAAACTGTGCTAGTGAAAAAAAAATGTAGTGTTGTAAAATTTGTTTAACATAGTTTTTCAGACTGGCATAATTATTAGAAAAATATGTTCAGAGTAATTATATTATCTTTAATAATTATAGCCATAACATATTAAGGTTACCATAATTCTTCTTCTTTTAGGATTGAATGGAAAAATCTTTAGTTTTCTGACATGCCTGCTTTTCATTAAGAAGAAGCGGGTCTAACTTATCTATTGCTAATATCTCATATCTCGTTTTGAGATACTGGCAGGGTGAAATGTTGAGTTAAATGACGGAAATCACGGAGTCAGAGAAATGAATCGTTTCGGAAAATAAAGGTAAAATTGATATGTTTTCGTTGATCAAAAAACCTAAATGTCACATTATAAACATGATATTAAATGTCACGTTATAAATATGACAAACCCACTTTCGAAAATTAATCACTTTTATAATAGTACCATCAATTCCAGTAAATTTTGAGATTAAGATTGACTTTTGCTTCTTGCGAGATTGTGTGGGCTTTGCTAATGCCACTCCTAGATGACAAATCACTTTCACTCTTAGAACCGTTAATCATTTCTATTCTCTATATTTGGATAAATGAAATAGAATGCCTCTCAATTTATTTCTAAATCCGTAGTTCTTTTTTAATCAATAAAAAAAAAGATGGTAAACAATCAAAAACAGTCAAAATATGTTTTGAAAACCATACGAGTGTCGTTGACTAACAACGACAGTTTTCAATATATCAAGTGAATCTGTAGATGAAGCTATAAATATAACCGGATGAATGATAAAAGAAAAATTAAAAAAAAAAAAAAAACTCAACAAATATTCAATTCAAGATGTTTATTGATTTATACACAGCAAACTAATTCAATAATCATTTCCTGAAGCGAAATATGATAGCATGAAAAATCATTCTACAACAGAAGTTTTCGATGAAAAGCTTCTTATTATTTAAAATAAAAATGATCCATTTATTAAATAAAAAATAGAGTCCTGCAGTTAAGAACAGAACTTTAAGTTAAAAGAAAAAAAAATTTAAAGCTTCAATTATAATTTAGAAAATAGTAGTTATGTTTAAAATCGAAAGTACTATAAAATTTCCTCATAAATATTTACTATCGGACATAAATTATAATTACAACATAAATAAAAAAGCATTTTAAAATGAAATAGTGATGCATTAGTTATCCCCAATCAAATAATCAAGATAGTAAAATAAATGTTGTAGCAATGATAAAATTTAATTTTCATTTCAAAATAGTTCTTTATTCTTATAAAAAAAAACTAGAAATAGTTTTATAAACTAATCCATGCTGCAACTTCCCAATTTTTGCATAGTCTATTTTTTAGACTTTTTTTCTAAAATTATCAATCATTGCCTAAAATTATAAGAATTCAACTATCATAATTTTCTTTGATTTTTAATCAATAAATACAACCAACATTTTCTCTGATGTGCCCATTCTAACCCTTTATATCATATTGGTCTTAAATTCGAGACGGAGGCCTGACATTTAGAATGCACCACGCACACGCACTCCAACATTCTCTTGGTCTGGGATTTTATTTTTTATCATGAATCTTGTTAATTCTTATTTAATTTTTGTAGCCTGGGCTTCAGGAAGGTAAAATATTTTAATATATTTCCTTTAAGTATTTATAGGTTTTTAGTATAGATTTTGTGACTTACATTTGAATCGAATAGCATTTTCCCAACTGGGAAATATTTGCCTAAAAGTTATTATAATTTTATTATTATTCTCCTACTTTGATTAGTAATAAATAAAAATTGAATTATGATATACAATTGCAATTCCTAAGCTGTAATTCCTGTAAGTTAAATAACCTGTAAGTAATTCCTGTAAGTTAAATAACCTGTAAGCAATTCCTGTAAGTTAAATAACACATGGGTGTAACAATAAAATAAATTAAAGCTAAATTGATATCAAAATGATAACTTTAAATTTATGCAAAATGACTTGTTTAGATTTAACCTTCGGATTAGATTGTTTCCAAATGTTTTATATTTATGGAAAGTAACATTTATACAAAATATGAATAATAACTTAACATTTAGTAAATCCATATCTATATATAAATTTTATGTTCAATTGGAAAAATTAGTTTTTACTTATAAATTAGTTTCCAAGAGCTTCGTAAAAGTCTGTGAAGATATATATAATTTTCATCCTCCGAAGCATCAATTCTCTGATGTATAAATTGTCACAGAACAGGAATGTTGTGATAAAAACAATTTTTGTAAAAACACTTTCATTAACTTGTAATTTTAACTGTTGTCGTATACTCGCAGAATGAAGATTTTTACTAATATTCGCAATATTACATATATTCGATAAAAACCTTCAAAAGAGAGTTCCCAGAGAGTTTTAAGACATTTGAAGCGAAAACATTTTATTTAGTTTATGGAGTTGAAATGAAAAAGAAAATATATTAATACCAAACTTATTATAATTGAAAGCGAAATCAATTATTATAAAATTTTCTAGATTTCATTATGTATTTTTTTTCTTTTTTACTTCATTGACTTATTAGGCTTTGTATTTGCTTTAATTTCAATTTAATTCTGATACATACTTGGGATATTATAACATTAAATTAAGAAAAATCTTTATTAAGGTAGGGACTTTTATTTTAATTATTTTATTCTATACGAAATAGTTACTAATCTTATGGAAATAAGAACTCTTTGTCTTTAATTAGAACCGTTATTTTCTTTAGTTTGAAATAATTTCTTTTTCAGAAATACACTTAATTAAAATTAAAAGAGAAAATACTCAAACTATTTTGAAATAAATGTAAAACTCTATCTAAAAAATATTTATTGTCTGAATACACTCATTGTTTGGAGAGGAATTCAAAGTATTCAAAGAATTCTGTTTAATGACACAAAAATTTAAAATATTTTATGAATTTTCAGCATTTTAAAAATACCTTCTGAATATAAATAAGACCCATAAATTTACTTCATGATTAATTTCTACTTCAATTTATGTATGCATCATCAAATATGAATTGTTAGATACTTTTACTATATTAAGTATTTATATGCATATACATTGGATCTGCAAAATATCCAATGCATATACATACTTATTATGCAGATCCAATGCATATGCATATACATACTTATTATGCAGATCCAATGCATATGCATATACATACTTATTATGCAGATTCAATATATATGCATATAAATTGGATCTGCATAATATCCAATGCACATGCATTGGATATTATGCAGATTTTCTACTGAGGTTGGGCGTTTAAAGTTTGAAATGACATACTAGTTTTACATATTTTTTTTTCTTATTTTTTCGTTATTTTCTTATTATTTTGCAAATGTATGCGTAATTAAATGTATTATATTGTTATTAATGTTTTATAATATTAATTGTTTTATAAAGTAATTTACTGTTTTAAACATCTCACTTTTTAAAAACATGTTAAAAACGTTTGTCACGATGATTTAATTATAACTAAAGGGTTATTTTTCAACTTATTAATTGCATACAACTGCCTGCAGAATCAATTAGGTTAGGACTAACAATTTCAGCATCATTTGTTTTTCATTTATTTTGAATACAAAATGTATTGCATTATTAGCTAGTCGAACCTGAATTATACGTCCGGTGCAATATTGTAACTAACAGCTTCATCTTACAGACGTTTAAATTATTTTCCATTAGATATGAAATCCTGCTGAGAAAAATAATTTTAATTCTCTTAGTTCAATACAAATATACATTTTTAAAGATTTTTTTTTTCATTTTAATTCATTTTTCTACATCTATTTTTGTGGAGACTGTTAATCAGTAAGTCCTGGAATGTCATTTAAATCTTACCTATACATAAAAGAACTTAGATTTTATGCTTTATAAATTAAAGTATATTAAAATGCGTTGAAAATGAGTTTCAAAATAGAATTTAAAAAAAAAAGATATCAAATATGAAACATATTCAAAATATCATGCATACCAAAATTAAAATATGTGTAACTAAAACCGGTAACCGGTATTAAAAATATTAATACTAGTTTAAAAGAACACTTTATTTTTTTTTAAGGAAACAAAGAAGAAAAGCACCTTATGATTCCATACCGTCAAACTAAGAGACAAATTTTTTTTTCGGAAAATATCATGAACCAGGAGGAGGGTATCCCCAGAACTACCTCAAACTCTCTAATAAAGGGAACTTCCCTTCTGCTACATAATATAGGTGGTTTTGGAATAGGCGAACGATGTCTTACATGGCTTTGGCAAACAATAGTAACAGAATACATAAATTTACTGTACCTATCATGCGATCTTTGGTGACTAATCTAATACGAATGGTTAATACACGTAATCAAAAATAGAGTTGGCATTTTGTACAAAATTTTTGAGTAATTATAATTGTAAAATATTTTTAATTCAAATGTAGATGAAAAGCAAAATTTCACATATGGCTATGATAAACACAAGATCACTGTTGAAATTACATTTGTTTACGTCTTTGCGTTTCAGAGTTATTTGCATTAATGAGAAATTCCGTCCAATAGATATTCAATCCTTGGAAAACTTTGTTTCAAATGTGAAAAAAAGGTGAATATGGTGTTTTAAACTAACACACATATTATGAAAAGGAAGAATGACTTTACTCTAGTTTGTCGAAAAGCATACATCAAGTCTGATAATACGGTTTATGAAAATATCTTAACATCTCGTTATGAAGCATCATTAGGGTTATTCTGTGACAAACCATGCCATTTGATCTGAGCTCTGATAACAAGAATAGTGGTTGAGCTTCTAACCAATCTATAACTTGTGTGATATGACAGGCGGAGATATTTAGTTACGATTTAGTGCAACTCAGCATAACCTAAGTACATTGTAGAAGCATACAGATACAGAAAATACAGACTTTTATACAAACACTGCAAAACAAGACATACTTTTTTAGCTATACGAAGCAAATTCTTGAAGGACAACTTCAGGGATTTAAAAATAAGTGCTATAATTTATATAAAAATACAAGGAATAATGTAAGAATTTCTTTCCTTTGTCATTTTTGTAAAATTAAAGTTTGATGATTAAGTCAAAATTAGGCATATAGATTGTTCTAATTTTTAGATCCCGTTCTACAGTAAGGATTAAGAAATTATTCAAAACTCCCTATGTCTTACGGAGCATAGTTACAAAGAGTATGATGGTTATTTGCATAATTATATATTTATCCCTTTAAAAGTTTTGAAAAGCTGATCCATTATACCTCTAGTCTCATAAATTAGTTGTACAACTAGAAGTTCTGATGCACGCAATGCTACATCGTAAGAAATTCTAACACTACCTGAAACTTGACACCACAAATTTAGCAAGTAAATTGGCAGAAACTTTAATCGATTCACACTTAAACTGACATACTTTTAAATTCACACTTCAGTATTCGACAATTAGTAATTGATTTGAGAAACTTCATCTTTAAATATTTATTAATCCATCGCTCATTTTTATGTGAGTTTTAATACTTTATTCCATAATACTGTTCTGGGCTACTCATTTTTATATTTAATTTTAAAAACTAAAATATATTTTAAACAGTTTCTAGTTATTACTCTAATGATATCTTTAAACAGCTAATAAATTATCAGCAAATTGCATACTGAAGCATAGGTCATGTAAAATAATGAAATAGCTAAAATTGTTATAAAAATCAGAATCATTCTAAGTTTCCTAAATTTAAATTAATTTGTATGCAATTAAACATGAATCCTAATATTAATATCCAATAAGTAGGCTTCAAATCATATTTGATTCATCTTCAAGGTCAAAGTATTAGTTTGTCTCTTGTAATAATTTTATTTTTTGTTTAGTATCATCCTACATCAGATACAAAAAAGAGAGCAAAGAAAATAATTCCAGAATATAAAATTCTCTGTAAAAAATTAGACTGAATTTAGCAATAAAATACTATCAATTTTTATTTTAAATTTTGAAATAATTTTTCATTTGCCATTATTGTAATAATTTGTTACTGCTTTACTTAATTTATAATTGGGGTCTTTGGGCTACGAAACTTGGTCCTCTCCTTATTTTCTTTTTTAAAAAAATATTTGCTAGACCAAAAAACTCGTTTTTTGATCTTACTTTATCAAAATTTGGAATAATGAAGATTTGGGAACTGAAATAATTGTTAAAATCTAATTTTATGGGGCTTTTTTTCTGTTACGAGAAAATATGTTTAAGTTTTTATTTACATATTTTGGCATAAATAATATGAAGTTAATCTCCGTATTTACATACAAAGTATTATTTCTTTCGTAAATAAACATCAGCATTACATACATAAACATTCAATTCATTACTTTCTGAAGCACGTTTTATACTATTTTTATGGTTCTTTCGTTACATTTAACTTATTTATTAAATACTAAAATTGAATATTTTTGTTATATTGGATAATAATTATCATCAGAGAAGTATAGAAAAATAATTACCATTCGTAGTAAATAAGTTTACCTAAAAGTTGTCCCAAAGTACGTAAAAGGTATTATGGGACATTTTGACTACTGGTTTTGTAATTTTAGATTAAAACATAACTTATCACAGTATTCATCAATGCTTCATGTTTAAATAATCATGCACTACTCTAATTATAGGTACCATTACCTTATTTACGTATTTTAAAAACATTTGTATTTTACAGCAACGCTTTTCACGGTTTCGTTTACTGCATTTATGCTAATAATCATTGAAATGATAGTAAAATATGGAGCGTTTGTTCCTTATTTAAAAAAAGATAATGACGGCAGGTTAATTTAATCTCAGCATGTAAACTATGTATGTTAAATGTTGTATGTGGATATATTAGTGAGAGGAAACATATGACTCAGCATGTAATCTCAGCATGTAAACTATGTATGTTAAATGTTGTATGTGGATATATTAGTGAGAGGAAACATATGACTCATATTTCCTGTCAAAAGGGGTATGAAAGGAAATTTGAACGTTTACGAAAAATCTCACTAATAGCAATTGCTTAAATATAACGAGAAAAAGAAACGTGCTTTGTTTTTCCGACAAATAAAGGACAATAAACTTCAGTGCAAAGAAAACTTTTCGTGGTTTCAGGATACATACGAATGATTTTTCAGTTGTTTCTTATGGTAATCTAAGATAGGGGACACAAATTGGAATGCAATATCCACCATTTTATTTCCAAATCTTTCTAGTCACATTTCTTTATTACTTTTAAAATCAAATATATAATATATATAGAGAGAGAGAGAGAGCATGAAGAAGTTTTGATTTGGTAGTCTTTCTACTCCAGGATTTCAGCGAGAGTTACAAAATCAATATGGAAATCTTCAAATCGTTCTGTTGGCAAAGCTTGCATACGAAGAGAAAAATCATTTTCCACTTTTATGACTTCGCAGAATAAATTTACATAAGAAAATAATAGAAGATCGTAAAATATTTGAATACTGGGATATCATTTATTCAACATTTGAGGGCAAAGTAATCTAAATATGTTTCGTGTTACCACGTTTAGAGAATGTAATCAGAAATTAAAAATGCTTTGCTTTTGACAAAATACTTGTCAAATTATGTATCCTAAACCCAAATAATTTCAAAACATTTTATATACATATATTTATTTGCTAAACTTTAATTTTCCATCCAAAATTTTTGAAATACAATTATAAATATGATACTTAAGTTCCAAGTATAGCACAAATCCTTTCATGCACAATTTGCATATATTGAACAGCTGAACAATTTCATAATATTTTTTTTATTATGTTGAAACTGGAGTTATAATTTTCTTTTACTGATTATGAAAATGAGAAATAATATTTTTATTCTGTTTAAATATCTGGATGGTGTTTTGTATAATTTTATATGAATAGTTCATTTGATTCTTTAGAATATTTCAAAAAAGTTAAAAACTTTCGAATAAGTTAGTAGACAGATATTTTTGGAGAAAAAAGATACCTCGTTGAATGCTATGAATTGTTAGCAAAATCTTACACTTTTTCGAATTTTATAAAATATGTTTTCTAACTTATTTCTAATAATATATTAAGAAATACATCAATATATTGCTTCTCAAAAGTGTTTTATAATATGTCCGCAATATTTAAATTTAAATGTAAAGCAACACATATTAAAAATGATTATTTATAATTTAATTAAGTTTAGATTACCATTCAATAGAAAAGAAGCATGCTCATTTTTTAACTAAAAATTGTCTGATGGCAGTGGTATTATCGATTATTAAATTATACATTGAGGATAACTTTATACATAATAGTTAAGACATTCATTTGTATCACAGAAATTAGCACTGCCATCTCAATAAATTCCAATCTATATAGAAAAGTTTTTTAATTCTTTTTCAAACAAACAACATATCTGGCTTTTAGCATAAACTTTAATAAAATTAAAATGTAATATTACAGATATGGAATATTTTAAATTTATAGCATGCAAGTCTTTTATAGTCTTGTAATATTTTTAAAAATTAAAATTCAAAAGATGCAACTAATCAAGATAGCTTATTTAGTGAAAATGTAAATTGTAATATTCTGGTGAAATTATTATTCTTAGTAACAAAAGCAAATGAGATATGAAAAGTTCTATAATTGCAGCATCTCTTCACTGCTCTATTAGCGATGTCTGAAAGGGTTGTTAGAAGTTTCGAAAGTCACTTAATGATAAAATGTTTGGACAATATAATGGACATAATAAAGGTTTAATTTCAAGTTATTGTGAAACCAGCTGTAGAGAAAAAGTTTCAGCATAGGGAAATCTAAAATCCAAATGGATATTTTAATGTCCTATTATAGAATCCTGAAACTGTATTGTAGAGTTTAAATCAATGCAGCTAAGTTCGTTTATACATGCGAATTAGTTTAATTAAATTTATAAAGTTGTATTAACAGACTGTTATTAATTATTGTATGAATTCTTAACTTCAAGAATTTAAAATTGAGTACATAAAGTTGCATTTTAAATGGTCTGATGCTAATTGAGAATGAGGTAATTAATGTTTGAAAATATAATCTCTCTGAAAATCATAAGTACCATTAAAAACATTTTGCCCAAACAAAAAGAGAAACGGTAACATGGTAGAAAAATGAAGATAATATTTTTAGCCTTTGAATATTTTAATTCAATGTGATCATAGGGATTATATTATAAGATCAATTTTAGAGAAATGTTTAAGAACAGTTATTTATAGTCTATTTTTAAAAAAAGCCTTTACCGTTAATTGAAAATCCAACAGAGTATATGACATGAAGGTTATAACATATATTTCGAATATCAAGCAAAAAAGATGAAACTGACTAATGGGCTAAGTACTTTTTCATTTATAGAGTTTTATATCAAAATTCATTAAAAAATATGTGTTAATGCATATTTCATCCCTAATGTATTTGGTTTTTCAAAATTACAATTTAAAACCAGAACGCCTTGGAGGTAAGGGAAATATTCATTACGAATTTTCATCATTACAAACAGTAAATTTATTTATTTATTACGAATGCTCAGAAGATTGGCCATGAGATCTCTAGCCTTCCAATATTTCTGAGCTTTACAATTTAGGAACACAAGGGCAGAGCATGGGTAAGATAAGTAGCATCAAAAGTATGATGTTGTCCGTAAAAGAGAACATAAGGGGCGTTACAAATTCCAAGCAAATACAAGTACTCGGACTGACAATCATAGTCTGTAGTAAGACAGAAAAAATAGCATAGCTCTGCACTGGGATGAAAAGTGTATCCTCGCACAAACAAGAAATAAATTTATCAAATTAAGATAATATAATACAAGGAATGGTTGCCAAGTCGAAAATCGCCCCAGAATTAATAAACTCCGGTAAACTTGGGGGTCTGGGGTTTTTGGCCACGAGGAATCGATTGACGCCGGTTTTGAAGCGCTACGGTCGAGAAGTTCGGAGTTACAGATAGAATATTTTCAAACTTTATTAGTTCGCCATAATGGCTACTTAAATTTTCAAGCGGTAACGTGCTGCCATCTATAGCCAGTATGGCAAACTAATAAAGTTTTATGTTTATGCTGTTATAGGTTTATAATATGTTTCTTATGTATTGATATATGTTTGGTTTTTCTAAATAAATTTGTCAAAAATATTGAACTTCAACACACTTCAATCTTTACCTTTAGTTTACCTTTGTATAGAATAGTTCCCTTTCCAAACTCTAACTTTGTTTAGAATAGTTTACAATGGTGCCCTTTAACCGGTTATCTTTTCACCAATGGTTTCACAAATTTTCTTATGGCATGTATTGTTTTGATAAATCACAATTGAAAATTTAAATCTTCGAGTTAGCTTCGATACCTGTTTTCTCCGTGCGGAGCTCGGTCACCCGCTGGTTAAGATAATGTAAAATATAATGAAATTCGATTTTTTTTTTCTTATTACTGTGCAGATTTCTGATGAAAAAGACTCTGACTTCGTAGAATTGTATAGATGATTATGTTATCTTATACTCTTCAAAACATGAATATAACTGAAAGTCTTTGAAAACATGACATTTTTTCAAAATATTTTAGAGCATTGTAGTATTTTACATAATACAAGTGATTTTAATAACATAAACTTGAATTTTATCAGAAATTCATATAATAAAAATCACTGAACTAAATTACTTTCAACCAATTCACATATTTTTTTGTAATTTACAAAACGATTTAATGTAAATAAATATGGATAGATCTGATTACTTTTTCTATTCATTTAATCAATCTTTTATTCAAAGCATATCTCTTGCATTTATGTGAATATTTCTAAAAATATACACGAGTTTTCTGAACATAAATCATATCATATATCAGTTTGCTTTTAGATTATAAAATAGTAAGGAAACAGTTTTTGAATTACACTTTTTTAATGAGTATAAAATGGTATTCGAACACAAGAATAGTACGCTTGTAATTTCTAATAGTAAGATATTCAATTATATATGATGAAATCTATGATATTAAAACATGGCATTTGAATGATGTATAACCTGTCATTTTTTTTGAACAGAAGGATGTATGGTTGAAGAATTTTAGAAAGAAATGTAATAGGAAAAAACAATTTGATAATTAAATCGGTATGTTCTATGTTCTATTTAAGTAATTAAGGCTTTAAATTATTTGTTAATATATTATCAAGAGCAACTTTTAGAAATTAGATGTCATAATTTAATTTTAAAATAAATATCTTGACTCCTGAGCAAATATGAAAGTATGAACGTTGAGATGTTATCAGCTGCCATTATTTATGAAATAACAAAACACATTTTTTAAGTGTAACTGATTAATTTCAAAAAGAAAGCTTAAAATTTGTTTTGCAAATGAGAGAACAAATCCAAAAATATGTATCATTTAATCAAATATGTATTAACATTCTAAGATCAAGAAAAAATTATTTCATAGAAAGTATGTAAAAGAAAAAAATAATAAATCTGGAAACGAAATAATGAATATTGCTCATCAGTGTCAAAATTTGAACAAAGGCCTAGTGTTATCTTGGATATATTAACAATTCAAATTTCCTTCCTGCACCATAGAGGAAGTAATCATTTTTGATGAATATGCATAACATGCTGATTAAAAGGAAATCAATAACATTCTGCTTGGAAGAATTGATTAGAAATATTTTCCTGTACCACTAATAAACCTCAACCGTTTTTCACAAACATTATTCTAATTACAACCTTTTTGGAGGTCTCTTTTTTCATTTTTATATATTTCATCTATATAATTTCTTTAGTTGAAGAACGTTTTATGATGGGATGAATAAAGAAATGGATGACTCCTTAATATCTTATTTAGAGGAATATTAGGGATCTAATGAAAAGAGATGCTACTAGTTAATGTATCAAAAGATCCATTCTAAAATGATTTGTAACATGACTCCAAATATGTTTTTAATATATTACCATCACTTGGTAAAAATTTTAAAAATTTATATACTTTTACCTTGCCACAGCCTTCTGATAATTAGCTAAACTAAGCGGGATCATAACAAAGAGATCAAATTGCACTCTATTAAACTGCTTCATAAAAAATATAAACGCATATGCCCTTTTAACACGCATTAGTCGTACTAGAAACACTCCTCTTTCACTCCGGGAGCAATCACCAACGTGTTCGAGATGCAGCTGTCAAATGTCTATTCTCCATATTTTTTCTGAATATTATGTTTCAGCTTTCAACGCCTTCTTTAAGCTTCATAAAGATTCATTCCCTCATTTAAAATATCGATTTTTTTGGATATCATTCATTGTAAAATTTTGAACATTCATATTTCTATTATTTTAACTCTAAGGTTGGAGCAGCATAGTCAACATCTCGGCTTTTGTGCCAAACTGAAGCCAAACCAAACCAAATCTGATAACTTGATGTCGCATCGTCAGAATATAAACATGATTTATGTTGATAGTTTTAAAATGACCATAATCGTCGACCTTGCCACTTGATTGGTGATTCATTTTTCTTTCGTTTTGGGAATTCGAATTTGGAAATTGGCAAATTTGACACCACTTTCATTAATGCAAATCATATTTCACTTACTTTAAAAGTCTTTTTCTCATCTTCATACTTGAGCTGCCAAGATGAGAGATTTTTAATGTGATGAAAAATAAATTCTACAAATTTATTACTATATATTACTTGATGCTAATGTTTTCCTGCAGTATAAATAGTGCCCTTCTTTAATTGTTTTTGACAGCCATTTATTTCATCGAGTGTGTTGGCTTTGGATTATATATTTTCTAAATATCTTTATCTTGATATTCATTAATTTTCTAGAAATATTCAATTGTGAGTCATGTTTAAGGCGTGTTATTACAGTAATTTTACACTTCTTCTATCCATCGTCAATATGAGCCAGCTTAACGGAATTAATTCCTATGCTATCAATATGCTTTTATAATCGCATTTATTCACTGCCTTTATCTTTTAAGTTTCATAAAACCCTCAGTTTTCGTGCAAATTCAGTTTCTTATTTTCTGTATAAATCATGTAGATACTGAATGAAATTATACCTTCTTACTTTTCAACAGTTGAAATCATAAGTTACGAGATTAGAATTATGAAGAAATAATGAACATTTTGAAATTTCTTCACAGCAACGGATTATATCGTTATAAATACACAATAATATATTTCCTTTCTAAAAATCCACCAAAGTTAAGTAAAAATTGAGCATCAATTGAATTACTTTCATTAAAAGCCATTTAAATTTTGAAAACGTTTTAAAATTAATTTTGTGCAATAATGTTCTCAAGATAGAGGTAAAATGAATAAATTACCTTAATTTTTTATTTATGAAAATTAATATTGAAATTTCAAATATTTCATTCAAAGTTGCATATTTTCCTTTTTCAAAATTATTTATGGCAAACTGCATTCTATATTAAAATCTTTTATTTGTATAACAGTTATTAAATGAAGAACCAATAAAAATGTTCATCCTTATTATTAGAAGAGATAAATATCGATAGCTAAATAGTAAATAGTATCAGCACTGTATCACACTTTAATTTTTCAGTTTTCGATGTTGTAATATGATTTATTTTTCCTTTGTATATTCCGATTATAATTTTTATTTCTATTTCTATTGGGAACTCATTATATGATATAAATAAATTATATCCAAAAATATTTTGTGGATGTTTTACTATCCAGAATTTATATATAATTTTAAAAATTTGGTTTGAGACTTATATTCATTAGATGAAAAACATTCCTTCGTATGTTTACAAGACAAATAGTTTTTTTAGATTAAGCGAATTTAAAATTCCAGCTCTTAGATTTTTTTTTGAAATACAAAATTGATAAAACCAGTGAAGCATTTGCTTGATTCATAATTTGTTGATTAGAAACACGACACTCCCAATGCATTTTCAAAGATTGTTATATAGCATGAATTGTGCTTAAAACAATTGTAATACTATACAAATTCCATTATTCGAAGTTAATTTGTAACACTTAATCATAACCTTTTTATAATATTATTATTTATATATTTCCCTTCTAGTTTAAAAGTAAAGCGAAAAATTACAATCCTGAAATGAATTCACATAGCTTTACTGTACGGCTGCCCCAAACGTCTGCAATTCTCCATTGTCTTCTTGCTTTAGCTTCATCCAATACTACACACTAATACAAGATTGGCTTCTGTAGACACGATAGAATGCTGCTTCTACAATAAATGCTTTCACATATCTTAGTTCAGCAATCGCTTGAGTTCACCTCAAAGCTTATTTACCTTTGGATTATTAACCGTTGCTTCGTAATCCTCTCGATGAGCTGGTATTTAACTATGAATCATTGCTTTTTAAGATTGTCGACGTTTTATTATTCCCTGTAGTTGGACGGATAAGATTCTGGACAAACAGGTATCCCTTTTCCTATTGGCTCAATTGTAAAAATTCTGGAAGCTTCCTGTAATATCTATTTTATCCCCCAATTCGTCTCCAAGCTCTGAGTGCACTGACGGGACATCCCACCAGCACCCAACAGAGCTGATTATAAGACGATCTTTCTAGTGATTGCTCTAGCCACGAAGGGCCGCGGTGTCCTGATGATAAGGTCTCGGCTTCGGAACCAGAGGGTTTCGGGTTCGAGACTCAATTCCACCGAAGATCCGTCGTGTGAGGGTGTCTCTTGCACGTTAAATCTGTCAGGCCAAACGTCCTCCCGTTGGTGTGGTGTGGTGTGGAGAAGGGGGTGCCAGTTCAGGTATCGTCCTCGTCATCTGATCCTGGTTCAAAATTACGAGGTCCGTCCCTAAATAGCCCTCGTGTTGCTTTAAACGGGACGTTAATATAACTAAACCAAACTAAACCAGTTCTAGCCACGATGGGAAGTAACACGAAAATAAGTATCGTCTCATTTCCAAATATAATTATATCGGTCATCATTTTTTCTCAAAACATTTACATTTTGCACAATCTTATAAATTTAAAACATGTATTTTTGTTTCTCATAAGAATTAATTCTTATTCGCATGCAACGTTTTTGTCTTGTTCCCATATATATAATTGTCCATCCATATATGCATCTCAAACAATTTCGAAAATTATTCTTATATTTTTTTTTCCTTTGAAAACATTTGTATTTTTTTATTTTGGAGAAAAAAGAAAATTAAAAAATTAATTTCTATATTTTAAAAAAAAACAAATAAAAATTTACTTCTTTAGTAAAGGTTTGTATTAGAAATAACTTTTTAACTACGAGTTTTTGAGCGTAAGGAATAATGAATAAACAGCTATTTCAAAAACATTAATTTGAGTACAATTTCTTTTTTAGAAAAAATTTCTATTTTATTAATTTACCAACTCGATCAAATTGCAGAAACTAGATGGTTGATTTTTTTAATTTTGAATTTTCGTATAGAATCTGGAAAGTGCATCTTAGATTAATTAGAAAATGTTTTATTATTGGAGCCATTTAAAAAGTGGATATGATGCATTTTCGAAAATACACGCATATATTCTTTTGTACATAGGAAAAAGTAATTTTTTTCCTGTCCAGTGCTCATATAAGGTCAAATATATACGAAAAAAAGATAAATAATACTCATTTGCATTCTCTTTAAAAAATTGCCTTCTCTCTAGAATTTATAATAAGATTGTTTTATTTTTGAAAGCTATGGAAGTAATAATTAGTCAACACAAATTAGATACCAATTAGTTTTCGGGATGGTTTTGAGGTTAACTGTTATGATAATTATCGTCATATATGTTATAATTTTAATTTAAAATATAATAGAAGATCGTATTATCACTTACGTATTACACTATGTATATATGCCTATGTTTTGAAAGTGTATCTTTAGTCATTTCTGTATTTACTTAAACTGTGACAATAAACAATTTTTAGAATTGAAAAGATTCTTAAAAATAACAAAAAAGCAACCTAACAAGTAGCAATCACTTCTTAAAAGTAATTACTACTTAGAAAAATTCTTTTCTTGTGGTATATTCAGCGTATACCATTAGAAAAATATTAATTTGCGTGTTCACACGAAAATATTTAATGTAGTACCACAATAAGTTAAATAATATCTAAAATTCTAAAAAAAATGAATGAATTCGTTTGAAAATGTGGTATTTCTTTTAAATTTGTTTTTTCTTAAAAATGTGTTCATGAAAAGTAAAGTATTTCTCAAAATGATTAGATACTGTTTCTCACAAATGGTTGATTTACTTTATTGAAATGAAAATTCATTCATATTTTTCTAGAAAATTTCTTTTATTTTCCTTATCTCCCCTCTCAGACGATTAATTATAATAGAAATCCTCTCAATATGTTTCATAACAACTGCAAAATGAATGTTTCTAAATTTTTTATTTTTATTTTTTTTTCCTTGTAACCAAATTTCACATTCCATTTTTTGTATGTAATAATTAATAATTAAAATAATTGCAATTATGCTTTAAAATGCAGCAAATTATAGATTACTGAGCTTGACACTAAGACACTATGACTTGTTTTTTACTATTGTACTGTAAAAATGTATAAAAGGAATATGGAACTTTTTTACAGACATTAGGAAGCTGGAAAACAAACAATGTTGAGGAATTAAAAATAAATTGACTCTGTAATTACTCATTGAGTAAAGACAGTGTGTAGTAATAATTGACCATTGCCGAGACATGTAGCAATATATCAGGCTATAATTACAAAATAATAGCACATACATCATAATTAACTAAATTATATGCATGTACTGGTGAAAACTAAAAGTTTATAATTCAGAAAACCACCATTGAGACTTTAATGTGGCTAACAGAGTTTACGAATCATTGAGGAAAGAGGGGATACATAAAATTTCATTATTGCAGTACGATGGCATAGTTATCATTTAGGGAGCAATTATTTTTAAAGTGGTTGAAATAATCTAGCATCGTTCAAATAATATATCCTATCTAAGAGCACTTTCCAAATTAGACCATTTTCATATCTTTGAGTTCCACAAAAGCCATTTAAGATGCCTGAAGTATTAAATTTGGATAATATATTATACTAATAAGAGTTGATCATTATACTGGAGAGCTTGATATATTATCATGTCATATAATAATGTATATTAATAAAAATATGGATTAATAAGGAATTTTTAGATAAATTAAGATAATTTTTCTATCAGTTTTGAAGCAATTAAACAGGTCATTTTTTTTTAAATTTAAACCAATATTTCTAAGTAGCACATGTATATGTGGCATTAAACAGTATTCGCAATATTTTATAATAACAATACTGTATAATATTGTGCAACCGGATATAGTACCAGGGTTTCAATTCACATAACTATAAACTGATGAATCAAAGATTTGTGGAAGTTGTGAATTTCAGTTAAGGATGAAAACTGATCTGAAATCTTAAATGAAACTTTTGATAAAGACATGAAACCTTTTTCAATGATTAAACCTTTGGAAAAACGGCATAGAAGAAGTAATAAGATAAACAATTACTTTTTTCTTAAATTATTGCATTTATGATTAAAAAGCAATTTTAATACACTGCAATCAAATTTATAATTTTTTAAAACTAATCTTTATTTTTATGATTAAAATTTTTAAATATTTTTTTCTGTAAAAACATAATACATGCATTAATTTTCGTGTTTCTTTTCAATATCTTTGAATAGAAATTTCAAATGAAGCATTTATTTTTATATTTTCGTGTTGATTGATCACCTTTTAGGCTATTAAATATATTTTGCATTACACTTCTTTTGATAAAACGGGCTAAATATATCTATATTTATTCATATAATCCCTGGTAGTTCAGTTTAATGTTATGCTTTATTATATGGTATTAATCAGTATTGAACAATTGTTTCTATTAAACATATCATATTCTTCAGTATTGTCGGATATTAATCAATCAATCAATCAATCAATTAATAAATATTAATCAAACAATTAATTAATCATTATCAATCAAGCAATTAATTAATCAATATTAATCAATAAATCAATTACTCAATATTAATCAATTTTATACAGTATTGCGAACATTTATTTTTATTATACAATATTTTACAATATCTGTGTGACTCTAGAGATTGCTATCTTATCAAAATTTTTCCGCAGATTAATTTATGTTTACTATAACTACTGCATGCGTTTTAACGAGTTTAATGTGAAAATTAACGGTTTTTTTGTCTACAGTATGTATATATTTTCTACTATTTTTCAATCTTAAATATATAAGAAAAAATTATAAATTTTGTGATTGAAGAAATTATCAATCGTATTTGCAAAAATCGATTGCCGATTAATTATTTTGGTGATGAATAAAATTTATGCTGGCTTTGTTATAAAATCGCACCCTATTTTCAAACACTTAGAAATATTAAAATACCAAAATAGCTATTCACTCTTCTGTGATTACATAAATTATGCTAGGGTCGAATCTTGTATTGAATGTGGGAGAATCAATGGACTGTAAACAAGTGAGAGAACATGTAGAGCAATGTATATTTCTAAGTGACGTCAAGACAGATGAGGCCATATATTATTCCATATCCAGTTGGGTGTTATGATTTTGTGTTAGAAGCCATTTATATCGGTCGGTGGACATTTTAATAAGTGAAGATTTACTCATTTCGAAGTGAAGTGAATCGAGTGTCCCGAAATTCCTGATGCATTCAAAGGATACCATGTCAATTAAATGTATTTATTTAGCAGTTAACGTTATGCCTAGTAAGCTCTGCTGTGAGAATTTGGAAGGCAAAGGAAATAATTTGCATTAAGTTTCAATCTATAATTTAGTATTCTCAGAAAAATTATCATTATTCAATAGTTTTCATATATTTATATATTTTCCTTTCAAGCCTTTTTTCGGCCTTACTTGGGAAGGATACTTATCATTCATTAATATCGTTAAACGAAAATTCCAATTTTTTTCTCATATAAGCATGCATTACCTGTCATGACAGAGAAAATTATATATCATAACTAAGAAAACATATTTTCAAATCATATATTATGGATGGATTTTCTAATATTAAACTTGATAATACTGAACGAATATGAAACGAATCACGAGATACAATAAAAAGTTTCTGTCATCACCATTCTGAAAGAACACCAAGCTTTACAAAAATTTGTGTTTTCTTTTACAAGCTTAAAAGAAAACACAAATCTAATATATATAAATATATATTTATTTATAGAATAGAATAATAAAAATAGAATGAATACTATTTATTCTTCTCATTTATATATCCTTCGATTTCAGTTAATGTATTCATTGCCAACAGTTAATCCAGAGCTTATTCCCATTAACTTTTCCTTTAACAACAGCCAATAATCTTTCTGACAACGGAGAATTTAATTTCACACTAGCTATCATCATTCATTTCGTAGTTTCTGTTCTTATTCCATTTCTCAGGTGCTCATTTCTATCAAATTCTATATTTGATTCTATATTTCAAAGTGATTCTATCGCAAACACCACCCAATAGAAGATAAGGAAAAGATTTACGAGTATCTCGGGATTAGGATACCCTTATTCTCTCGTAGGAAGCTATCCTCAAAATGGATGTATTAAAACAAATAAATTTCTGAAGTTAAAAATGTTTGTGTCCAAATAATGGCATCTATGATTTAAATAATCAGATCTAATTGCGTTGGAGTTATTATTTTAATTTTACCAGATTTGAAATGTCTTTCAGTCTTGCTGCCTTAAATAATGCAAAAATAGCCCTCATCGAGCAATATAGTCATGACAAGAGAGTGATATTAAGGAATAGGGAATTAATATCCAAAAATTGATTGTCGAATTCGAGCACTATATAGTTTAAAATTTATTAAAAATAAGTGATATTTATCAATATTCAAAAGTTAATTTAGCGGAGTTTGAATCTTTTATCCAGAGAAAATTTGAAATAAACATTTTGCTTTAAACTATGCAATTTTCTAGAAAAGAAAAATAACCATATGTATACACAGAAATAAACAAAATACATTTGTAATTAAAATACGTTATTCGGAATATTGCGGAGAAAATCTTGCATCGGTATTTCTGCATTTAAACAAATAAAAAAAGAGTGAAAATTTTCCGTTTAACAGAAAATAGTTTATATAAATTCCATATGTATATATATAAATGCATATTAAATAAATGTTCTAGGAAACTTTATTAGAAAACTATTTTGCTATCCTAATATTTCATAAAAAATAATATAACAAGACAATTAATGGAAATAAGAAAAATACATTCATTGCAATTTTGCATGCATTTCAAGGGTTCAAATGGATGCCCTTTTTTGTATAATATCATTCTTCAAACGTGTTAAATATCTTATTGGTTGTTTTGAGATTAAAACTATATCGATTATACATGGAAGTATTTTGTATTAAATAATATGTAAAGTACTCTTAAACGAAACTATTTGACTTTCGAAATATGTTTACCTCACAAAAGCCTCAAAGATTCTTTTGAAATTATCAGGGTGTCCCAAAAGTTTATTTCCCTTTGAACTATGAATAGGTTTTACTGACTTTGCTTTTTCAGGCTTATTTATTAGACATATATGTCATCGGTTTCAGTCGTACCACAGCTATACTGCACCCCAAACAGGACTAAAGCACACAAAATTTCTTTTGTGTATTTGGTGGAATTGGAAACGCAAAATTTCCAATGTTCCTTCCTCAAGGTGAAACAATTTCTTCGAAACACTGTCTTTAAAGTTGTCAGAGCAAAAACTAAATAAATAAATAAAATAAAATAAATAAAAAAACGACAAAACATTTGATTTCATCATGACAACCGAAACCACATATTGCCTTGATTGCAAGAGAGAAGCTCTTACATTTTGATTGAGACGTTTTACTGCTTCCTGCCTACTTTCCAGATCTTGATCCATCCGATTATTACTTCTTTCTGTCAGCAAAATGTTCTCTTCTTGATAATCACTCTAAATACATGAGTGAAATAAAAGCGTATTTCGAGGATTATTTTTTGCCCAAAAACAACAATTTTGGAAAAAAAAAACGCATTTTGAGGCTTCTTGAGAGATGAAAAAATGTAATACAGCAAAAGGGTTCTTATATAACAAAATAAATAATATCTTAAACCGTAAATACTGTGTAATCATTTCATATTAGAAATAGGAAAGTACCTTAAAGGACACCCTAATATAAGAACAAATTTCTTTTCAGAAGACCAAAATTATTTAAAGATTAACAAACTAATTACTCCTCTGTAATTAAAATGATACTATTTGTCTATGTTAAAGATAATCACACAGTAACTAACATTCTTTTTTGATTTTTCAATTGCTTAAAAGTTTACAGTCTGAACTTCTGAAAACAATTTCAGCTGAAAGATTGCTTATTTATTACCTTTATGATGTTAGGTAATTATGCATCCTTTAAATGGATAATCAGTTCTGAAAAGTTTCGATGACACTTAGTATAAGTTCTTGAAAACAAGAAAGTGTTCCTTTTCCCTTCGATTCTGTAATTGAAATGACTTTGCTGACATCAATAGAGAATAATACTTCTTTGTATCGGAAGAGATAGCCTGTGTTCATATAATTACCTAGGTAACTTAAGCCTAAACAACACGAGAAAATTATTTTTATTTAGTGTAGTCATTCTCTATCATGTTAAAAGGATGAAAGAAGATATAAAATTTCATTAGTTAGTGTACTTGGAATTCAACTGTCTAGTTCAAAACAGTAAATATTTTGCAAAGAATAAACATTAAAGTTATTTAAAATCAGATATTGAAGGTATCTTGTAATATTCAAACAATTTCTAACAGGTTTACTGAAAGAATAATCAAGAAAAATATTTTTTCTCCAAGACAAATATCAAGATTTACCAAGAAGGGATATATAATCATCCTTTATGAAAATATTTTTGCTTGAATTTTAATTTTAAATGGAAGAAATTAATTAGGTTTTGAAGAAATAATTGAAAAAATGATGAAATAACTTTTTTTGAATAATAATTTTTTGAAGATTTATAATATAGAAGTATTTGACATTTGAAATTGATAAAAATTGATATACTTCAAAAGAATGATTTTTAAAAATATTTTATAGAAATATTTATTCTTCAAATCCATGTAATAAATAAGTATTTCCATTTTTAGATTCTTAAAATTTCTTTTCAAATTAGTCAAAAGAAAATTGGAAATGCTAGAAGTACATTTGTTTGCCGTGAAATATCCAATTTTATTTTCAAAGGATGCAATACAAATCAAGCTTCAAAGAAATAAGAGAGTCTAATTTCACAAAAACATTCTTGTGCTTCCAATGCGGTTGCTTCTGAAATATAATAAGTCAAACGTAGAAAGTATCTCAAGGGGATTTAGAGTGGAATAATTTTCTTAAAAGAATTTTCTTCCTCTCTTTTTTTTTATTTCCGAACAGTAGAAATCTTATTGCACTTCGTGCATGTAAAAGGAGAAGCAACTGAAAATTGCGAAACAATCTTGAAATTGAAATTTTTAATCTGCTGAACAATTTCAACAATAATATTTTGAAATGATTATTTTTCAAATTTCTAATCTTTATTTAATGTTATTTTTTTGTAATTTAAAATGAAACCATATGTCATATTATAATACATAGCATGTATGGAATAAAAAAAGAAACTATAAAATAAAAATTCAAATGATTTTGACATTTATTTTAAGTTTATTTTTTTGTCCCTGAAAAACCTTACTCGAAACTGCCTATAGGTTTTATTTATACAAAATAGTAGATTACTTGTAAAATAAAATATCAGTATAGGAATTGTAGAAGATTTGAAAAAAAAATTCTAAGTTATGATTGACAGCCGAATTCCGTACAAATAGAGAATAATATTCCTAATAACTCGGTTTGATAAATTTCTTATTAAAATAAAAGCTGTTATTTAATAGAGTAAAACATTGGCATAAATTTTAAGTGGAATTTTCATGACTGTAGACTAGTTATCATTTTCCTATCGGGAAATAATACTTCATTTTTAGTATGAGAATGTATATTATGAATCTGAGAGTAAAGCTATTTTTTTAACCTTCCTCGTATGTGTATTTCAGTGCCAAAGGAAATTAGTCCTTCAGAAAAAAAATATGATTCTCAAATTATTACACTTTTTCATAAAGAAACTGATTTTAAATTAAACCATAATAATTGTCAGTTAGCAATTCTCATTGCAAAATTATTACTATTATTAGTCCTTCAGAAAAAAATAAGATTCTCAAATTATTACACTTTTTGCATAAAGAAACTGATTTTAAATTAAACCATAATAATTGTCAGTTAGCAATTCTCATTGCAAAATTATTAATATTATAAGAACTTAATAATTATTATAAGAACTCTAATACAGCAAAATCTCCTTATTCACGCTTCCTTCATTCGCGTTTTCACTATTCACGAATTAAAAAAATGCGACCCAGTTCCTAAATTAGAGGCTAAAAATTTGTTTATTCTCGGATCTAATAAGTACATACATAATAATAAAAGGATTCCAACCCAATATAGTTTGTAAATGCTGTCAAATGGACTAATGAAAAAAATAAAATATATATTATTACAACTTTGTCTAAAGTATGTTGTTAAATGCAAACTGCAAAAATAGCCGAAATCGCGGATGGAATAGGACAAGATGGGTTCGAACACATAGAATCAAGTGACTTTCAGGAATTACTCGAATCGCAAGATGAAGATTTAACTGAAACCGACTTGGAGGAAATGTTAAATTCACAGCCCATTGAAGAAGAGGCTTCAACAAGCACTGGAAACGTGACATTTAATTTGAAAAATCTTAGTGAAGGTTTAAGAATGGCAAATGAGCTTTGCGATTTCTTTATGAACATTGATCCGTCTATGGAACGAAGTCTTACTTTTAAGAGGCATGTTGCTAATACGACTGCTGCGCATTAGTCTGAATTGAACGAACTTTTAAAAACTGCCAAGCAAGAGAAAATTACAAAATTCTTCAAACCATTGCCTAAGCCTTAAGATAATTAATCATTTTGTCACGTAGGAACGTATCCCCTATAAATCCGTATTAATTACCATTCCGTATTCACGGTTTCTGTATTAAAGGTATATTAATGGAACATATAGCCCGCGAATAAAGAGCTTTTACTGAAAATAACAATTAAATTTTTTAAGTTTCAATGCTTATCCCTTAGTTATTTTATATATTCCAAGAAATAACCAGTTCAAATAATTTATTTTGATTGATAAATCAAAAAGAAAAAAATATATTCAGATATTTTTAATAAAAGACACCCACGCATGTCGCGTATTTTCTCATTATTCAAATTAAATTATTTTTGTTACTTATAGAGTAACATATTTTTTGGGGAAAATATTTTATTTAATTTAGTGAAAATGTAATTTAGCAGCAGAATAAATAATGAATTCACTGGAAATTATTGTTTCATCAATATTACCCAAACATCACATGCAATAAATATTTTTCTACTAATTTATTTTGAGAATATTCTAGATATATGTCATGTTGACATGCTTTAATTTGGAACATAACACTCATATATTATAATTTAAAATATGCTTCTTTTCATCTTTAACACATTTAACATTTTTCCTTCTATTTTGCTTTTTGCTTTGGTGTTCTCTATTTTTCTTGATAGGATTTTAATTCCTAATATCGATGAAAAGTAATAATCGATATCACACAAAATGAGGGAGAAGTTTTTAAAAAGTCTAAAGAAATTTAAAAATTTTGTAATATCTGAATTTCAGATTTTCATTGAAGTAAGATTTTAAGGATTTTTATAATTTAACTATCATTTTTAAATTAAAAAAATAAATATCACCATTTATTTTTATTTTTTATTTTTAGCAATTTAACTAATTCTTAAATTATTAAAATTACTTAAGCGCTATTTTTTGTTCTCTATTGAATAATTCTATTGTGCCATAAATCCTGATGAAATTAAAGCTAAAACACTGATATTATTAATATTTTCATAGCATGTATAATTTATCATGCATTGTATTGCTACATTGACTCAGTAACCGAATAATAGAATAATGATAAATTGTCTGGAAACCAAATTAGATTCATTAACTCTTGAAAAAATTTCATGTGTGAGCAATGATTAACGTACTTTTATTATTTTCAAAATAAATCTAATTGCTAGAAAATTGGAGAAGAAACAAGAGCTAAGTGTCATTAGCGAGATGCTTTCATATTACTATAATTCGTTTTATTTGCATTTCTGGAAAACCTTTTATGCATTATTATTCAGAGTATCATACTTTTTTGTTGTCCTGACCTCCAGGAATGCTTAATTGAATTAGCATATGAATCCTTTGAGAAATTCGGACTTACTTGTTAAGTAGCATGAAAGGAACTCTCGACACAGAAAGAAAGGATTTATATTTAAAAAAGTTTGAATTCTTTAAGTTTTTTTTTGGTCGTAATTAATTCAAAGTTAGACACATATTTTAAGAGATTTTAAACACCTTAATCCAATATGGAGGATTTTTTCTGGAAATCACAAGTTGAAAAATTAAAATTAATTAGCAATATAAACCATATGAACTTTATACTTTTTATTAAACCTTTTCTCATTAAGTTTTTTTAATCCACTTTCAGCGCCTCAGAAAGGAGGAGGCAAAATTAATTTTTTCAATAAATTTAATATTTTTTGGACGAATGAAACATATACAATTTAAAACCAAACCAAATTAAATGCTTTGGATACCTATTTCACTTTACAATGGTTGTTTATCTATACTAATATATGTAGGTGAAAGTTTAGATAGATGGATGTTTATTACTCAATTACGCTAGAACAGTTGAACAGAATTGGATGGAATTTAGCACAAAGATAGATTATAGAGCGTAGGCTACTTTTTATTCCGGTTCATTGAGTGGTTAATTTTTTATTCATCAAAAACTAACTTTCGCGCCAAAAAGCTAAGGTCAAAACCCGCCAAAGTTCAGCAAGGCTCCAGTTTTTTTCCCCCAACAGAGTTGAGGTTACAGTTAGCAGAATTTTTGTCGATTATTTAATACGATTCTGTTTATTCTTTAGTGCATGATATATTTATAATCAGATGTTGCAAATGAATCGATCTTTTGGATTCATTCTGAAGTACTTTAAAATTTAAAAAATAAAGGACATAAAAAATTCTAATCTGAATTGGATTATCCCACCTGGCGTAGTGAAGTCAGACATGTGCGCTACGCCAACTGGCGGTGAAAGTTCTCGAGGGATTGTTGACAAATATGTTTTCATTTAAATTAAAGGTTTAAAAATTATGTGTGTAATACTGCTGTAACTATCTCAATCTCGATCAGTAAATAAAATGGAATTGACAGGACTTGATTTGTTGTTTTGTTTTATTTTGAGTATACAATAAAAATAAATTGTTTTTACGTTAATTTGTTTTTGTTATTGAATTGTATTTATGTTATATATTTTTCGTATATGATTATACTTTTAATTGTATCGTTTTTAGGTTAGGTTTAATTTTTTTTTTGTTTTTCATTATTTCATTGCTTTTTGTACATATACATTAATATTTCTACGCGATCAGAGTCGCAGGTAACTTGTTAAAGATATTGGAGATATAAATAATAGTTATGATCGGGAAAACTAATTGCAATTTATCTTTAAATATAATTCTTGTAAAATTATATATGTTCCGTACATATTTTCTTGTATACTATAAACTATTAACAGCTTATAACATATTAAAAACTTTAGTATTTATTATAAATAACTTCTAAGCGATAGAATACACTGAAGTGACAAAAGTCATGGGATAACAATATGCAAATATACAGATGGCAGTAGTATCGCAGCGAAAAGTATAAATGCGCAGTTCGTTTTCCAGAGCTTTCATTTGTGTTCAAGTTATTCATGTGAACAGGTTTTTCGTGATTTATGGCGGCACGACGAGAATTAACAGACTTTGAACGTGGAATGTTAGTTGGAGCTAGACGCATGGGTCATTCTATTGCGGATATCGTTAGTGAATTCAACATTCCGAGATCCACAGTATCAAGAGTGCGCCGAGAGTATGAAATTTCAGGCATCACATCCCATCATGGACAGCGCAGTGGGCGACCACCTGCACTTAACGACCGAGAACGCCGACGTCTGTGTAGAATGTTAAATGTTAATAGACACGCAACACTTCGTCAAATAACTGCAGGAATCAATGTCGGACGTACGAGGGACGTGTCCGATAGGACTGTGCGGCGAAATTTGTCTTCCTTGGGCTATGACAGCAGAAGACCGACTCGAGTGCCTTTACTGACAGCACGACATCACCTGCAGTGACTCCCCTGGGCTCGTGAGCATATCGACTGGTCCCTAGACCAGTGGAAAACCGTGGCGTGGTCAGATGAGTCACGATTTCAGTTGTTACGAGCTGATGGTAGAGTTCGAGTGTGGCGCAGACCCTACGAAGCCATGGACCCAAACTGTCAGCAAGGCACTGTTCAAGCTGGTGGTGGCTGCATAATGGTGTGGGCTGTTTTTGCATGGCATGGACTTGGTCCTCCGGTGCAACTGAACCGATCATTGACTGGAAATGGTTATGTTCAGCTGCTTGCAGACCACTTGCAGCCATTCATGGACTTCACGTACCCACACAACGATGGGATTTTTATGGATGACAATGCGCCATGTCACCGGGCTAGAACTGTTCGCGATTGGTTTGAAGAACATTCCGGACAATTCCAGCGCATGATCTGACCGCCTAAATCGCCCGATATGAATCCCATCGAGCATTTATGGGACATCATCGAAAGGCCGTTCGTGTCCAAACTCCTGCACCATCCATACTTTCACAATTATGGACGTCTATACAGACAGCATGGCTCAATATTCCTGCAGAGGACTTCCAACGATTCTTGGACTCCATGACACGTCGAGTTGTTGCACTTCGCGGGCAAAAGGAGGACCGACACGGTATTAACAGTCATCCCATGACTTTTGTCACTTCAGTGTAGTCACTATATGTTTAAATAATGCAAAGCATTTACAGAAAATGGCATTTCAACACAACACTTCAAAAGTACACAATCATAAAAACCAAACTGAAGAACATAAATAAATCGTTCAGAAATTAATATCAAGGGAATACAGTTAATTCAACCCAGTTAGGAAATTAATAATTTACTTTCCTAAGGTATGGTAGAGGATCCACAATTGCATGGTGGATAAAATAAATTTGAATTAAAATACAGCAACATTAAACAAAAGATGCAGATTTTTTAATTTTGTTAACAGCTTAATCTTATTGATGATAAAGTTTACTTCATTGAAGCAAATTAAGGTATCCAACAACATTAAAAACGCTGGTTATCGATCACATTGGAAATATTTTCCATTGTTATTTCTTGCAGTTCAATGTTTCCTTTTCCCAAATCAGTTTTTTTTTCAATAAAAAGAAAGTCATGACCTATCATCCAGAAGAATTTTAAGTAAATTCTATTTTTCAGCTAAACTTTTTCTTCAATTTTCTGAGAACATTAATTTTTATAAAAATTCGCACCTTTAACTTGATATCTCAAAAACTAATAGCAGAATTTGCGTAAAAATTTCAGAGTGTGCTCTAAATAATATAAACAATGAAATGAACCAAAATCTTTAGTGTGGATAAGTACGTTTTCATTTATAGATGATTTCAAAAAATCACTTTGTGAATTTATGGAAAAATGCATATATACGTACTTTTTTAACCGTAACGTCTTCCCATTTCAAAATTTTCCATTGATTTTGGTTCATTTCATTCATCATTATATTCCATAACTTGAGCACAAAGAAAAATAAGATTGCTGCATTACAATTTTATGTTGAGAATTAACCGTTTTGGATAAATTTCATTAAAATTTACTACAAATTCTCCAATTTCTCAAAATATATTGCATTTTCAAATAATTTTGTTGTATTAATAGTATTTTGTATTATAATTGACAATACATTTTAAAACCATAGTTTTAAATAATTTTTAAAAAATCCAATGTTTCAAATTTTTTCCTTCTAACGTAGTCGGTTACCTTAATTGTATGTATGTTTAATAATGTATTAAAGTGCAATGGGTCTTCAGTAGTTGAGGAAATAAAATAACAGATAAATTTCTAAGAAAAAAAAGCAACATTAAAGACCAAATAGATATTGTTGCTTTAAAATTCTTCCAAATGTTAAAGAAGGAAATTAGAAAAGAGATTACTGTGCAGTTGTAAGGTACATGATAGGGTGCAATGATGCATAACATATGAATTCATACCTGGAACAAAAATTATAAAAAAGAATATTTCTCCTGATGATAATATAAATTATATAGGGACATGGAAGGTTTAATAAATACTTCGACAGATCAGAAAGGATGTAAGACAAAATATGTGTATTTTAGAAATTAAGTTCGGTTCAAAACTACTTAACAGAATGTGGTGAATTCAAAATTAGAAGATTAATTATAAATAGTAATTTTAACACAACCCCTGGAAATTTGAAAATGTAAGAGAAATTATGGAGATTATTTCTAACCTTTTACAAACAGTTTGAATATTCTTTGATTTTTTTTTCTTGGTCATTGTTTTCTTTTGCAAAATTGGGATATTCAATGAGTACAAAAGCCAATCACAATTATTGCTGCTTGTATGGTTTATTTCAGAGGCAACGGAGGGGCTGACCTTCTTTATCTGTTGTTCATTCATAGTTCAAAATTCAAACTTTCGTACTTTCTATCATTTCTTCAAATAAATAGATTAACACTTCCAAAAAGAAGTTTAATTAAAAAATATATCTTTAAAAATATTTCTCATCTTTAAAGTCAGATAATGATGAGGTGAAATAATATTTTTTAATGCTCAACTGTCAAGAGTTTTTAGCCGTGGATATATATTTCACAGAGAGATGATTCCCCATTTTTAACAACATTTCTATCTCCTCCATTTCTCAAGGGACTTGAATTAAAGAGCTCACAATGATTTTATAATACAGGGTTTCTACGTTTTATTTTTGAAAAGAAGAAATTCATCTTTTATTTATGCTATTTATTATCAAAAGTGAGTAAGAGAGTTTGAAATGGCAACTTTACAGAAGATGTTAAATCAATGACTTTTTTTTTAAAATTACTCTGTGAGCCAATGCAATTTTTTTATTTGGTGTACTTCTTTTTAGAAACACTGAATTATACCTAACGCTGTATTTCCAAATCATCAAAATTCATATTAATGAGACTTAATTTCAACTAGCAGATTACAGTTTTTAGTTTATATTAAAATCCCGTTTCAGAACAACACTAGGGCTATTTATGGGACGGACCTTGTATTTTTTAACCGTGGTTAGATGTTGAGGTGACGCCTGCAGGGGTATCACATCACACCACACAATCGGGTGGACAGCAGAATCAAGCGTTGTTGTTGTTTTTTTTTAAATTTTTAAATCAAAATATTGGTGGAGTAGGGAGAAAAATAATTCTACAATTTCATAGATGATATAAAAGACAAATAATATAATTTAAATATTGTTTCAATAGGGATAAAATGATATTCATATTGCACACTATACTACAATTCTTATTTTTATTTCACACATATTTAAAGCATACCATGACAATAAATTCATATTTTTATTTGCCTATTTTATAAATGTCTTTCAATAAAACTTACTAGGTTGACAGAATGAGTTATTAAATTGGGTTGTTCATTTAACTTTGAAGTGTTAGCGTAAAAATGATGAATATGTTTATTGACTTTCATACTAGCCTTTCTGAACATGAAAATTCTTCTGATTTCTCATTTGCTACATATACTTAAGCTATTTTTACTTCGTCTAATCGAAAATGGACGACTTGAGAATAATTTTCAGTCAGAGAGATTCATTAAACTAGCTTTAACCTCATTGTTTTTATTGATAAGTTGAAACTGGATATCATTATAAAACTGTAATCATAAAAGAATGTAGTGGCTAATGAAATAACGTTGATGCGCTGAATATCAGTAGAATAATATAATGTGATGCAAATATGGCATAAAGAATTCAGTATTTGGGACAAATTGATAATAATGCATGATATGCCAAAATGAGAACGAATATGTTCTACTGCATTACATCTCACATTTATAAGATAATTTGAGATCATGTATCCCAGAAAATTGGAATTTCCGAGCCTTTCCTTTAGAGATAACAAAATCTTTCTATCCCTATTATTACAGCTACAGTTTTTTTTAAGTCGATATATAAAAGAAAAAAATTGTGGTCACTAAGCAAATATGTTGCTTGTTTCTTTAAGCCTAGGCATTCTGAGAACTCTCAGAATCCTTTGTGTTGATGAAAATTTTCTTGGAGATCATAAAAAATCTAATTGTCTGAAATAATTCGAAAAACATATAGCTTTTGCAACATGGAAAGATTGTAAATTCACGTTCAACAAAATTACGGAGCCGTTCGAGTCGCCTAATATCATAGCCAAATTGCTACCCAAATTTGCAAGATTATTATAATGGCGCATGCTTTGTTCTTTTGAGACATTCATTCAGGTAAATTTAGAAGACAAGAAGGATTTTTTTAATAATTTTTAAAGTTTATTAAAAAAATTTAAAATTATAACCGGATATAATAGCAATAATCTAAAAGATCTCTGTATAAAAAAAATCTTAAAAACATCACTTGTTATTACAGGCATTAAGAGAATTATATTTTAAAGAAATGTATTTTATCTTTAAAAGAGAAATGTGAGCATTTCAGCATTCTGAGATACCGAAATTAAAATAATTTTAGGAATGAATACATTTGAGTTAAATTGATGAACAGATGGGATCAGCCTTATATCACAGCCAAATTAATCGATTGATTTGTACAATTTTTGGAATGGTGCTTGTTTTGTTCGTTAGAGACACACATTCAGGTGAATTTATAGGACAGGGATGGGTTTTTAATAAATTTTAAAATATATCCGGATATAATGGCAATAACCTAAGCCTTTTTTGTGCAACAAACTCTTAAAAACATGGGTTGCCACTACGGACTTCAAGGAAGAAGAGTGTTTTATTTTTAAGAGAGAATGTAAGCATTTCAATATTCTGAGACAACTAAATTGAAATTATTTTAGTAATGAGTGCATTTCAGTTAAATTGATTCAAAGATGATAAACCTTAAAATGCCGTGTCGAAAAATCACAAGTTCGGCAAATCCATTGAAAGGGCATTTGATGAACTGCATTGGGGACAGAATAAAAGCGTCAGAAAAAAATCTAGCTGAATTAAAAATTTTGAAACCACTATTTAAAACAATACTAGGTACCAAATTAGGAATTTCAAATTGAAAAATAAATAAATAATACATCTATATCGAAGGTTTTGTTTCATCTTCACTATGAAGATTTTGCATAGTGAAGATGTAGGAATCAATTTCCATTTTATGAATATTATGTTAAAAGGTCCTTAAAAATATGAATATTTGTACTTACTCAACTGTTAATAATTTTGTAGTTTACTTTCAAGAGTTTGAATTTCAAAAAAAAAAAAAAATCAGTTTATTTCATTATCAGAATGCATTTAGAAACGCATTGACTTTTAAAAGCATTTTTATATTTTGTTCTTGTAAAAAAAGAAATAAAGCGTATAATTGCTAGTGGTGTATGATTATACACTTGAATATTGGATGCCACTCTTTAAGCATTGCTTTTATGTCGGAAAGATAGGTACTAATTGTAAGTAAAAATAAAAGCAACTTTCAAAATACTGCATTTAGCGTAAAACTGATTGAAATTATAAGCTATAGTGATGAATAGATCAACCAATTAAAGGAATATCATTTTTTTCTGTAATTATGGCTATATCTCAAACATGAGCTTAAAAGTTAAATTTACCCTGAACGAATATTAATCATCTTCAGTTAAAATAGAAATAATTTAAGAAACTAAATTTAAATATAAAGAATTTATATCAAATAGAAATAAACATAATTCTATTTAGAAATATATAAAATTAAAGGCTTCTTTCAATATTTTGAGTAAGATATTTAAAGGAAGTTCCGCTAATTTGTGATAATTGCGTGCATATGTTTGGAACGCTTTTTCAAAGTGCTTATTTAATCTTAATTGAAAATTTACAACTAAATAGGATGAGGTTCAAAATACCATATTTTAAATAACTGAGCTTTCGAAATTTAATTAATACATATTTTTCTTTTCATTCTGAAACATTTCAGAATTTCTTGCAATATATTTCGAAAACATTTTGCTTTACATCATAACTTCATAATATATACCGGGTGGCCAGAAATAAAACACCCCTACTCTGACCTCCCTGGATATCGAACTACTCAGTGTAAAGGCTTGAAAATTTGTGGACATACTATTCAAAAAATGGGGAAACGGATTTCACGAAAAAAAAATTTAGTTCCAGAAATCACCGATAGGTGGCGCTGTACCACTGGACGTATGCTGAAAAGACACAAAAACACGTTTTAAACACATTTTATTTGAAAGTACCAAGCATACATGAAACAAGGACGTTATCGATGCAGGGAATGCTGCTCAATATGGTTCCCTTCCTGAAGATGTAAAATGTGAAGTCTGTGGACAGCTTGTTCAACTGCGGATCGTAACTGGTCATCTGAGATGCTTCTCACATGCAGACTGATACTCTCTTTCAAATCTGCCAAGGTTATCAGACGTTCTCGATAAACAAGGTTTTTTAAGTGTCCCCAAAGCCAAAAATCACACGGATTAAGATCCGGTGAACGAGATGGCCAAGTTGTCGGAAACGCGCGACTGATTATTCTGTCAGTGGTGAAATGTTGGCGAAGAAACTGTTGCACAGGGAGTCCAATGTGTGGAGGTGCTCCATCTTGCATAAAAGTAATGGTGTCAAGGCATTGGCGCTGCTGAAAATGGGGTACAACAAATGTTTCGAGCATCCTTTTGTACCTGTTGGCCGTCACGGTACATGTCTCAAGGCCATTGGAAGTAACCTCTTCGAAAAAGAACGGTCCAAGGATGAATGTGGCTGTGAATCCACACCAGACTGTAACTTTCGGTGAGTGGAGTGGAATCTCTTGGAAGGTACGGGGGTTTGTCGTGTCCCATATGCGACAGTTATGGGTGTTCACTGTTCCACTGAGGTGGAAATGGGCCTCATCGCTCCACAGAATCTGCCACGGCCACGATGCATCCACTTCAACTCTAGCAAGAAATGTCAATGCAAAGGTCAGTCGCATCTCCCTGTCTGTGGCCAGCAATTGTTGATTAGGGCGGATTTTGTACGGGAAACAATGCACCATTTTTCTGAGTACGTTCCACACTGTGCTATAGGGAACACCCAAGTGTCGTGACACTGCACGTGCACTACTGCAGCCTAAAACATTATCCATTGACTGTTCAACAATACCGGTGGCAACATCTTCAACGACATCTGAACGAACCGGTTTGCGTCCTCGACCAGGCTGAACTCCAAGATGTCCAGTTTCCTCGAATCGAGCGATCATTCTCCTGAGAGCTTGTGGAAGCAATGGTCCCTTACGCAAATCCTTAAGTCGGCGAAACTCTCGAAGTGCTGCTGGAGCATTTCCTTTATTCTCGTAAAACAACTTCACAAGCAAAGCGCGTTCTGGCAGCGTGACAGCCATCACTAATAAGAATGACATTCCCCACCTTTTAACTTCTTTTATACCCAGAACATGGCTTCTAACCATGCTTTATACAAATTTTTCTGGTTACAGTATGAAATTGCAGTTACAACGGGAGTTCTAGCTTCTTTACTATTTTTATTTTCCATAAGGGGCAGAAAAATTAAAAAGGAAGCATGGAAGCATTCCATTCCGCATAAACATTTTAATTTTTATTATTATTTGTGTCTTTTGATCATAGTTCCAGTTGTGCAACGCCACCTATCGGTGATTTCAGGAACTAATTTTTTTTTCGTGAAATCCGTTTCCCCATATTTTGAATAGTATGTGTACAAAATTTTGAGCCTTTACACTGAGTAGTTCGATATCCATGGAGGTCAGAGTAGGGGTGTTTTATTTCTGGCCACCTTGTACATAACATCATGTATCAAAAAGGGAGTTTGTAATAAAAGGGGACTAGCTTAGGAAAGATAATATTTTATGCACATTGCAAAATATTATTTCTGAAAAAAGAAATCAAATCAAAAAAAGAAGAAAAAAATAAACATACACATTTTTCAAAGGGAGAAAAGTTACTTTACCTAAAATATGAAGAAAAAAATTTAAATTTATAAATGCTTAAAACATTCATACACATTTTTCAAAGGTAGGAAATTTATTTTACATAAAATATGGAGAAGAAAAAATTGAAATTTATGAATGTTTAGAAATCTGATAACATTTTATTTCTTCTAATTATTGAATAGTAAGTTTATATGATGTGATAATTACAAGCCTTACTCAACAAATTTCATAAATGCATCATAAGTATGCCAATACTTTTAAGCATATATTTAGCGATTTAGATTTTTTTGGTGATAACATCTGAAATTTTTTTCTGGCAACAGATTCTCATGATAAAAATATATATGTCGTTGTTGTCGTTACCAATGGCACTATACAGGCCCACCGAAATATAGTCAGCCATTTAAGCCAAAATGAATGTCTCATGTTTTTTAGTAGCGCCAAATAGGGCCAAGAGTACGACTTAGATACTTCATGCTTCACATTCACTTGCGAAACCTCTTTTCTCAGAGTGGAAGCACATCCACACAACTCTCAGATAGAGCACATAATAAAAACTATGCCTCAACCGGGACTTGAACCCGGGACGCGCAGATCAGGGGAAAGACATGCTATCCCTACGCCAAGACGCCTGCAAAAGTTTATGTAAACTAATTTCGAGGAACAAAAAAAAAATGCATTTTTCAATTCTCTCATATATATAATTTTAAAATATGTTTTGATTGTGGACTGAAAACACAATTTCGATCCATAAATTATGCAGTCAAAGAGTTAATTCATTTCTATTCATAAATCTTTTCCAAAATATTCAGCACTGTAATAAACAAAAGATACCGCTTTTATATTCAAATTTATGAAAACAGTGTTTATAGTAAATCGTATTTATTCAAGCATAGAGTATGAAATTTGAAAAAAAAAGTAATGGCAAAATTATCATTTTTCATTTTAATAATTTCGAAGTAATTTGTTGTGTGAAATATTTAACAAGTCCGCCAGAGAAATATTTCAATATAAGCGATTACACCCTTAACTTAGATGAATTTAAATGTTTTTATTATTATTATTATTATTTTGCTTCTTCACATTATAATTTTTAAATATTTTGGAGAAAATTCTGGTATCTGTAAAGAGAAAATCAAGTAATTGCTCCAAGAAACATGTGAAAGATAATTAAATACTACCCTAAAACCCTTCACCTATTTATTTTACATTTATCCAACAACATAAACTTTTTATCACAAATTATAAGGAATTTACAAGTGAAACTTACAATAATTTTATATATTGATGGTTTATTACCACATAGACAATTTAGCAGTACATAACCTATAAGAATATCTCAATCATTATCTTCGAAATATCTTCGTCAAACATTACTGGGTAGAATTTGACGATTATTATTATGAAAGCATTATCATCACATTTTATGAGAATATTTTGATCAAAATGCCTGACATTTCAGATATTTGAAGTAACTAATCTTATCTACAGGAGAACTTTCCAAATTCTAGCATTTACGTGTTTGTTACATGTCGATGTTAAAAGTATTTGAATATTACAATAAAATTAAAAAAAAAACTCTTCAGGATTAAGAAATAATATATATTCAGGCTTCATAAAAAACAAATGAAATGCTTTAGAGCTAATATTTTTTTATATTTTTGTCATTTCTTTATCAATTAAATGAATTATATGGATTTTTTATATTGAACATATTAATGATGTATCTATAATAAAGATTCCAAGCAACTTTTCAAGTGATTTTTTTATTTAACAATAAAAAGCGCTGATTCCATATTTTTTATAATTTTAATTGGTAAATTAATTGATTGATGTAGACCAGAAAAGAAATTTAAAAAAGACAGTGGAAGTAATAATTCATTATCAGTTTAATATCTGCAGCTATATTATAAATCATTAAAATTACAGCTTAAACTTTGGATTCATTTTAATGTTTTCAGTAAATTATATTCATGTCAATAACACTTTTGTATAGATTTTCCTGAAAATATACGTGGATGTTTACCTTCATTGTAATTTAAGGAAAAATTGTTTTCGGGCTAGCATGTTATGTAAGCATGAAAACTTTCTGTTGATATGGAGTCGAATACAATTTTTGCTAATGGAAATCGAACTATGATACAGAATGATTCAGCTCTTTAAAAGAAATATAACAAAAAGCTCTATATCTCTCAAAGATATTAATAACCTTTCATGAGCAGAGATGCTTGCTCAATACGTACAAATGTACAAGCATACGTTTTATCCGTCTTTTGTGTTTATTTATATAATCTAGTATTTTATTTTCGGTTCGATTTTCTGCTATCCCCATCTATGGAATATTCTTCAACGTTTGTGCTTCCTCTATTTTCTTATTATTCATAGAATAGGGCATGAATAATAACTTATAAAGTAACAAAAAAAACAGAGAACTCATTATTGTTCATTCTTTTCCTACAAGCAGGGTACAAAATTTTATATTGATTCTCAACTCTATGAATAAGACTACACATAAAAAATGTATCTATATTGCCATGTTTTTGAACTGCAAGCTTCATATATATTTGAATAGATAAACAGCAAATGGACACCTTTACATGGCAAAACCACCTGTTTAATTTTCGGTATAAACCGTGTAAAAATTTTCTTGCTAGCTCTTTGCAATTTTTAGTTGTCTTGTTTCATATACATAGAGGCAGGATTGCCTTCGACTGAATTATGTGCACATTTCATAGAAATTTATAAATTTGTTTCACAAATCATGAACCTGATGTTATCTCCCTTTCTTGGTGCATTATGAGCTATCATGTATAAAATTATAAATAAAATTGTTGCTTTTTTTAACCCAGGAAGATTTCAAATGAGACAATTCATCAAGATCTCAAGATCAGTTTTTGTCGTTTTCAGTACTTTTTTATCAGTACATTGCACACTCGAGGATTATGATTATATGACTCTATTATAGATGAAACTCTTACTTTGATCGCTCAATCGTTATTCATTTTATTCTTGTTTACTCTAAAAATACGTATATTACGTTCTAAATCTGTAGCATTAACTGTATTTTTAAAAATATCTCTTTAAAGGTCAAATATTGTTAACATTTCTTTTGATACTTATTGCTCTGTTTATAATTGTTAGTGATTATTTTATATTTATATACATATTTCTTTCAAAATATTTTGGTTTTAATCACGATTCTACAATGTTGAACGCATATTTATCACGCAGGAATAATTTTTCTAGAAATAACTTCTCTTCCGAAACCATAAATACCTACTACAATTTCATATTTACATATAAAGAATCGACCTTATCAGCATTTTATACTATTTAAAATCCTTTAATTACGTGAAGTATGCATCCTTTAAATAAAAAAGTGTTGAATATATAAGTTTGCGATTCTTAATGAAACGATTTCGCACTACATAGATGGATTCTCGATGTTACATTAATACATCGGCTTACAATAAATAGACCAGTTTAAAATAAAACTAGGAAACTATTTTATTCATTTACTATTTGTGTCATATATAAAATACCCACCAATTCATAATTTTGCGGAAAAAAGAACTGTAATCGGTGGTTAGTTGTTCTAGGAAAATAAAAATGACTTTCTCTCTATAATAATAAAATATATCATTTTGAAACCTTTAAAAAGTTTAAGATGTGGCTTACAATGATTCTCTTTTTATTATCTCTTAAATCATGGCCTGCTTTCTTTGGATAACTTATCAGGATCAATAACATCAGACTTGTCAGAGAACGTGAAGACTAATGCATATTTATTGACGATCTCAAGATAGATGTGAACGATGCGAATTAAATACCATAATTATTAATTTTAATTTAATAGTGTGATCTTAAACTTTTTTTACTCAATCCAAATTTCCTATTTAAAATACTAAAATGGAAAGCCAACACGTTCTTAAAGATAAAATTTTTAAAAAATCTGCAGCCTACACGATACACTTAATTTATCCTCCTAAAACAATTTCTTTTTTTGCATAGAAACTGAAATATCTTAATAAAAGTCTAATTTTTAAAATCAATTAATGTAAAAGTTTTCTTTAAAATATATTATTATAAAGAATGCCAGTTATCAGTTCCAGAAAAGTGAGACAAAAAGAATGATGAAAAAGTGTTAAAAAATATGAATACTTTGATAATCCTCAACAAAAGAAAGTTTCATCGTTGATTTGCACAAATCAAACAATGACTAATCAATATATATTTATAACATTAATTCGAACTGAAGATAGAATTTTCATTTTTCATATTTCATTTTAACAAGAAAAAATAATCGGAAAGAAATGAGAGAAATTGTGAAAGTAAATGTGATATACGAATTACTTTGAGAAGAAGATAAAAGATTTCGAATGCATTTAATTCATGAATGATTTTTTAAAAAAAAGAATATCAGAGGTTTGAAGTTCGGTTATCTGTTTTGGAAAAAGATTTAAAATTGTATTTTTAATTAAACACCTTTAAGAAAAAATAAAAATGGGAAATCTGAATATCACTTTTATGAAGAAATCTTGAAACTTTACGTAATTTAATAAATATGCTGCTACAAGTTTTCAAATTTTAATAATTTCTTTTTATCAAAAATGACATTCTTTAAGACAAAATCCCACCTTTCGAAAATCTTTGGAAGTTAATTTTAAAAATCAGCTACTTCTGTTTTAATTTCTGCCGGTTAAATTGAATATTTCACTCAGGTATGGATCATTTATTAAAAGAAAGAATATATTTCCGCAGATTCGTAGACAAAGAATATTTGTTTTATCATTAAACCTAGCAAGTAATTATTCTTAGTATTTAAATCTCTTCCAAAGATTCTAACACCAATAAATCACTACTTTGTCATTTCGTCAAATGCCATTATTAACTGCAACAATTTTGTTCCAAGATATTTTTCTTTCAATACATGCAATAGAAAATAAGCAATGCATCGATGCATATTATGAAAGTTCTGCAGATTTTTTAAAACAAAAGCATATTTTGTATTTTAAAATTTGATATAGGTAAATTAAAATTCTGAAATATGATTTTGATTAATATCACCTAAAATTTTTTCTTAGACTTTAAAAGATTTTGAGTATCTTGAGTAATAGACAAAGTTGTTTAGTAATCAAAATATTCCGTTATAAATCAATATGATCTCAGTCATTGATTGATTAAGTTGCTCATAAAATAAGCAATCCGTATCAACAATTTTAAGGCAATCTTATTTATAACACTTTTAATATAGTGTTGAAGTTTTTACTTCGGAAAAAGAAAATTGTAGGAAACAAAAAAAGTTATAAATAAAAATCGTTATATATATATATATATATATATATATATATATATTAATTAGGGATGATAAAAAGAATAACATTTGTTTTCGTATTGGAAATAAATACATTCATTGAAATTGAATGATATATAAAGGAGAAGTATAAATAATATTTTTTACTTTTTTCTTGAAGAACTTTAGGATAGACAATATTTTTTTTCGTTGTTTTTCCATGTTCAGGAGAAGCAAATAAATTTCCTGGCTGTCTGACTCGAAGTATCCAGCATATAACTGGGTATCTGAAAAACATAAATTTTTTTAGGTCCATGGGCCCTTAAAGTAATTGACCTTGCGTCTGGTTGAAGGTCTTAGACGAATGGGAAACTGCAATCGTTTGAAATCAAAAGGAATGTTGGGAGTAATAATGGGAATGCTTGGATTAAACACATCTTCTCGTATTGACGTTCCTTTAAGGATTGCTGTTACTCTTCTTTCCTCATGTTTTTTTTATTCTGATACTTGTGATCAGATAGCATGTAAATGCAGCCTGTTGGTTCTTGTCTCATGTTGATATTGAGATTGAAACTCGTGACCTTGCATTCTGCAAACGATATGTTTAATCGCTTGTCGTTCCTCGTTTGCTTATAAAACTCAATTTGACTAATTTCTAAATATTGCGCTGTTAAATCTATTAAATGACAAACATTTGGGAACATATTTTCTTTTCGAAGCAATAAACACGGTATACATTTCTATAATCGGAATATCGTTTGCAGAATCATTTAATAAGTAGCAAAATTACTGCCTGCAGTGCAAAATCTCCATTATATAAAACTTACCTCAATCGTCATCGATAATAATAATTTTATTTTGTATGTGCAAGATCACCACTGAATAATATGTGCGATTTGCTGTCAAGAAAATAGTGAGCAAGCTAAATGAAATCCTGTGTAAAAGATTATTCATTTCAAGAGAAGAAAAAAAAAAATAGTGCTTTCACAAAGTATTTTAGATTTTATTTCCTTCACATTGAGAGACATAAATCATAATACATTTTTGTTTGATATATGTGCGATTAATTACAAACGGGATGTGCGATCTGCCAATTACTATTCGACTTTTGTCAACAATTTAAAATATAGCCACGTATATTGGTTTTACTAAGTTTCATTGCTATCAGTTGAACAGTACGGCAACGCATAGTATACGAAAAAACAATAATTTATTTTTATGCAATAAAGTAACTACTGTGCCTATAACCATGCCGTAAGTGAAAGTAATAAGCATTCAAAGTTTTATCGCTATCGGATGAACGGCGCCGAAGCTCATAAGAGGCATACAGGCAAACATTCATTTTATTTGTATAGATTACTTAATTTTACAGTGCCTAAAATCATCCCATAGTGAAAGAAATAAGTATTCAATCATCGCAATCGGATGAGCGACATAGCAGCGCATAAGAGACATGCAAAATTGCATTCTTTTTAATTTTTATTTATATAGATATATAATATTGCATTTTTGTTTTAATTTTCAGGCATGAAATATTACTTGATATTCAAACTATACACAAAAAATTATCCAAAGCAGGAAACAATAAAAAGTTTTAAAAAAATTTTAAAAAATTTTTGGAAGTCATTTTTGAAAAATTGGAGTAAAAGGAAACTGAGATTTGCAATGAATAATTTTTCCCATAAAAGTTAATGCATATATTTCAATGGTCTTTAATTATACTTAAAGTTTCAGAAAAATAATTAGCAGTTATCATTATCATATCATCTGGATTGTCAGAGAAACATAATAAATCAAATAATACTTACAATAAATGTAACAAAAATATTGAATTTTGTAAATTCAAAGGGTATGTTATGACTGATATATCCACATATTTCTCTCGAAAATTCAAACTATTCCCATTAGTCAAATTCTAAACAAAATCTTCAGCATTTAAACTTATTACTAGTAGCACTGGTGATGAGTTATAATTATAGTAAGATGAAACATATTTTTAATTTTTACGAAACAGTTATTCTGAAAAAAATTAAAGATGAGAATAATTTTATAACTAAAACCAATCAAACAGGATTGAAAATGATACAATCTATAAGCTTAATATAAAAAAATCATGAATACTTACACACTAATTTACCTCACAAAAATTCGTAGAAGTTTGGCTTATGATACAAGATAAACGTTTATATTGATATACTTATACTAATATATTTTCTCTTGAATTATAATTATTTTTGAAAATTTAATGATATAATTCAGTATTTTTAACGGGTTTAGTCTCCATAAAGAAGGGAAAGAATATCCTGTTCGAAGACCGTTTTTCCTAAATGATTTGAATAATGGGAAAAAAATAATTAGCTATAAATTAATATACTGATTTAGATATATAAATGACTTACTTTTATTAAACTTAGATCATTCTAATTTTGAACTTAAGGTAATCCAAAAGAAAATGAATTAAAAGAGATTAATGAAAATTAGTGGAAAGGAACCAGATTGAGTATACAAAAAGAAATATGAAACTTCGAAAGATATTGACGATAAAGGATAACAGTTGGATTCCGAAGTTAAAAAACTATGCAATTTTTATTTAAGTAAATTTGTATTCTTAAATTTATCAAATCCTATTTTCTCATAATTGAATAGGATTTAAAATATTGTTGTTGGAAAATGTCTTATATTGAGCAACAGAGAATTTTCTTAAAAAAAATGATGTAACATAAAAGGATAAAAAAGAAAGTTTATCTATATTTTAGCATAGTTTCACTACTAAAAATGGACTTTTTAATTTTTTTTCCTTTGACTTTCTAGAAACTGCGAAGATGGCGGTAAGAATTTTCAAAATAAATCATACAGTTTGGCATACTTTTGTGGGTGTTCGTTTCAGTGATACACGGGGAAACTTTCAAACTGCTAGATATACCTTTATTGAGGGGTATGTTATGTGCTCGTCTTTTTGTTTTGTATAACTGATATTAATAAGCACAATTCGTATATAATATAATTAATCTCAATTTGTATGTTTAGGTTGCAATTCGATTGCTCGAATTTTTAATCTTTTATAGTTTTATAATTTTGTATTTTGCCTATTGCTTGTCACGATTCATGTCCGAATTCATTTAATGTTAATATTGTGCATTTTCTGTATTTAATTCTGGTGTTTCCAGATCTTCAATAATAATAATAAAAAAAAAAAAAAACTAAAATTTTGAATTTTTTTTTTATTTGTTAATCTAAATTTCTTAATTCTAGGTATTTTATTGTTTTTTATATTGATAAAGGTAGTTCCAATCTCATAAACCTCAATTTCAAGAAATTGTTTTGGTCAATGCTTATCAAGGCATCCTGTAAAAATCTTATTTGTACTGTCCTATTTTTTATTCATGAAACTTTACACAAATTTGTAATTTTATGACATTTTTTGTTAAAAGTCATTACAAAATAATATGAGTTTCAAATAAATAATTTAATAATTACCTATTCAGACATTAAAATAAATTTTATAGATATATAATGCAGATTAATATTTCTTTTAAAGTTATCAAGTAAACTGCAAACAAAAGCAAACCAATTCTACGTATAAAAGAACCCTTCAAGTTACAACATAATATCTTTCCATGAGTATTGATGAAAATACTAATTTATTATAAATAATTTTCGTTGTCTACCCGTTTCTCAGTTAGAGCTTATTAAGTTCATAATTATGTGTTTGATAAATCGGGTGAGATGCCAGTTGGAATTAACATGGGGTTATTTGAATGTGCAGTAATTTCTGAGCATTCACTCCATTTCACTTTGAGGTCGATAAATCTTCACTTACTGAAGTGTCTATCGACATATATAAATGACTGCTAACACAAAATCATGGCACCTAACTGGATATGGAATGATATATTGCCTCATCTCTCTTGGAATCGTTGATAAATATGTATTACTCTTCACGTTCTCTGACAAGTCTATTGTGATATTGATCCTGGTAAGTGATCCGGAAAAGGTAGGATAGTATATAAGGGATAATTAAAGAAGGATCTATGTAAACCATAATTTAAGCTTTTTAATTGTTTCAAAATGAAATATTTTATTGTTTTAAATAGAGAGTAATTTTTATTTCCCTAGAACAACTAACTACCAGTCACATTATTAAATTTATAACCGTATTCATATAGTTTTGGTAATATATCAAAAGCTAATAATTCATACTAATTCATATTGGAGTGATGTAGAATAACACCTGATTTTATGCATTTATTCAAGAGATTAACGGGAATGTTAAGGTTTTGTTTAATGTTAAGGTTTTGCTAATTTGTTTTAATATCACTTTTACTCTTTTGCTACGATAGAAAGTAGATTAACATATAATAAAAATTTAGTAATTGTTTGTTTTGAGTTAGATTTATATCAATAAATATTCTTAAAAACTTGTAAATTTCCTTTAACCAATCAACTAAATTAAAAATACCAACAAAATATACGCATTATTTCTACTACTTAATAGACTACAGTGGCGATTAATTGGTTTGCCGAAATTATTAGTCGCGAAAAGTTTCGAATAAATATTTTTTGTTTTTCAGCAAAAGAATTTTAAGCCTATGATTTAGATAGTAATATAACATAATATATAATAACATAATACTAATTTTGTATTCAATATATTACACATATCCCTGATTTTTTATGTAATCATAGCATATTCATGCAAGTTCAAATTTATAAATTTTGTAAGAAATATATTTTTAATAAATACATTTGAAATATTTTTAGAAATTAATAATTAAATGAAAAGTAAATTATAGAGCAAGACAATATTGAGGAAAAATTTTATTTTTAAATCTTAAGATGATGTAAGAAGAATTTTTAATTCTTAATAATTTTGGCCAAAATGTTAAATTTTTGCTTAAAACTTTAATTAAAATTATAAAAAAGTTGAAGAGAGTAGCTATCCAAACTATGTATATTCTAAATTTACTAGTTCTACATGAAATCTGGTCCTATAAGCTACATCATACACACATACATACAAGAACATTTACGTTTGCTAAATTTTCACACAATAGTTTGATTGGCCAGAAATTTCCAGAAACACTAAATTTTTATACTATGTTCCTTCAACCTTGACAGTCCTTAAGCAACGAAACTTGAATAGATTAAGGGTTTTTTTTAAAATTAATTTGTAAACCAATATCAAAATTAGAAATAGTTTATGTTACAAAAGGCAGTAAGTAATATGAAGAAAAAATTTCAATATAATTTCTACTTAATTCAACCAAGAAAAACTTTATTTTAGTTACTTTTTATTAAATAATAATTAAGTATTAATTTTCGAAAGAACTATTTCACTTTCAGGTGAAAAATACTGACATCCTTGCATTTCATCGATCGAGCTACTGTCTGTTGACTGCATTTTTCATTACAAACTTCTAAAATTCAATTTACGGTATTAAAAAATAATTAAATTTCATTAATGAATTAATATTTTTAAAAAAATTGTATTTTCATCCACTACAAATTTAAAAAAATGTATTTGAAATAGTGTGGATGAATATCAAGTATTTTATTAATAAATGAAAATTAGAAAAAAGTATATAATTATATATAGGAAGAGTGGGAACTAATAGTAATTATAGAAACAAATCAATGCTTAGCAGAAATGTATCCATATTTCAGATTCAAAATGAAATTAAGAATTAAATTCTAAATCATTTTTGTTTATCTAGTTAAGTGCTAAAATTAACCTCTGTTTTTTTTATAGTTTTATATAATTTACATTGAAGATTATTGGAATCGAGCCAAAAAATTAAACAAAATAGATTTATATTTTAACTCTGTATTTCAAAATTGAACCTTTAATATATATATTGAGGTATTTATCAATAACTATATTTGAACGAAGAAAGATAGATTAGCATTTTCCTTTCAATAACAATATTCTATAAATTTCTAATTATAGAAAGATAGATTTTTAAAAAAGATTTTTTTTTTCAAAATATTTTAGCATCAAAAGATGTTAATGTTTTAAAAGTTATAAGAACACTTCAAGTATAAGTCTGAGACCTATATAAATGTCAGCTGAAAAGATTTCATATACTTACTCAAATCTTTGTTTATTTAATTTTGTTAATGTAATACACTCTTTTACAAGCTTCTACACATTACTAAGTCATTTACTAGCTAATAACATTTTTTGACTCTCATTCTACACTTCGTATCCTTTAACCTCTAAACTCTTGAAAATGGAACGGCTCCAATTAAAGTTTAGGAGCACTACAGTCATATAACTAGTTAATTATTTAATATATTAATGAGTAGTCTAATATGACATGATTAATTAAATCTCCATTTAGGGTTCTGGATAATATAAGGCATTCTTAAATGGTTCTGGAAAATAACAAGGCATTCTTTCTCTTCTTTTACGTAACTGAAACTTTTCTGTTGAAGCCATAAAAAAATCATATTTTTTATTTTGGAAATAAAATATTGTTACAAATCTTTAAATTTGCTTCACGGTCCAGTTAGTTGAATTACTGGAAAAATTATTTTAAAATCAGCCCTGTAGGGTGCTGATAGGATGCCGAATCAGTCATCTTGGCGATAAAAACTTGAAACTGATTTGGTGAATCCGTGACGATTTGGTACCGTTGCTAACAAAAGAGATTTTACAGCAAACTTCTATAATTTTAGCAATTCAGCCAACATGAACTGATACGCCTGATTGGCCCACCTCTGGGAACCATTAGGTTGGGAATAAATTCGTAGCGTTTTTATCAAAGACTTTTATTTATAAAAAGAAAAAGGAAGAAAGTCATTGCAATAACAATCAATCAATCGATCGATCACGTATTCACCGTTGTTATTTACGACCTTTTCCCCTCTCTCAACCGATTTCTCAATGCTGTTCCGCCAAAACTCGCCTGGTTTAGTATCGAAGAGGCCTTGTCGATGAGGCCTTTTCAGTCTCATAGATGTAGCTGAGCTCTGTATAGCTTATTGATAACCGTGGCATTCCTTTCAAGCATTTCCTAGTACACCATGCCCTTCCATTCCAAGGGTCAAGTTATCTACGTCACAATCGCCATTTTTGAACTTGGCAACCCATTTACGTGCTGAAGACTCGCCCGTGACACCTTCTCCGTATACGTTGCAAATTTCCCGTTCTGCTTCAGCAGCTTTTTGGCCTCAATGAAAAACGAACACCAGCAGGTGTCGAAAATTTTGATTTTTCCCTTCCGGATATTCTCTTTCTAAGCCTTTTTTTAAATTTTAATTACTCAGAAAGACGATTAGTACAAATTTGTAGAGCAGAAAGAGCTATATTGAATGAATACCATACACTTTGTCTAACAGCAAAAATTCGCTGTATTACAAAGAAAATATAAAAACGCTAGGAACTTATTCCCCAATTTAATATAAAATGTCTACAGTCTTAAGCAGCAGACAGTTAGTTGTGAAATGAACCGTCTAGAGAAGAGAGAAGTAATGGCAGAGCAGTTGGATTAGTCCGGCGAAGTGCCAGCATTGTGTGGAGCCTAAGATGTTGCTGAACAGGGATGTGTGCCGAATTAGGAAATTTTTTGATCGCATGTCAGTAGCTGAATACAGCTAAAGCGAAAAGAGAGTGGGAAATTACAGCCGTTTGGAGAGATCATAGAGTGCAGATACGAAGTTTACCTCTCCTGTTGATATCTGTATGTCCGCTTTGTGTGCTGTATATGCTATTACTACCTTTTAGACTTCTAAATTACTGTTTATTGTAGTCTACTTCTTTGTGTTATCGGTCAACGACTTGGCTGTATAGGTTTGTCTTTTCGATGATGGTGTCTTAGTGCAAATAAAAGTCGTCATGACGCTAAAGGACTGTTTATTTTTACATCTAACGACAAATCAAAAAGAACCCAGACAGAAGAAGGGAATCCATAACAGTTTGGAAGAAAAATATGGTATAAATGCTTATCGAATTGAAATCAAAATATACTGAGAAGAAATACTTTTAGATAGTGTAATTATCTCTAAACTAATTAAGTCGCAAAGATAAAATATAAAACGAATTGCATTAGTTTAAGCGATTAAATCTACCTATCAATTTTAAAACAGTAAATATTTTGTAAAAGTATATATTTTAAATAATTCAGCTTCAAAAAAAGTGAAAATTTCTTATAGCATCCAAATAATTTCCTAATAATTTGTAACATAAGTTTTTAGTAAAAACAGAATTAAGAGAAATAAGATTTTTTTTCCCAGCAAAATCTTGATAAACACAGACACTCATATTCATAGTATGTGTATATATATTTGCTACAATTTTAATTTCAATTAGACGATGTAAATTGATTGTAAGTTAAATAAATTAATTTCTCATTTTTTTCAATCATTTTTCTCGATTCATTTTTTAAGTTATAAAATAGATTGTATGAAAAAGAAATAGTATTTGATCTCTGAAATAGTTTTAGACGTTGAAATTAAATTAGTTTTTGAAGAAAGTAATTTATTTTAAAATGAAAACTATGTAATTGTTATTTTTGAACAATCTCCACTTTTTATATCTTTAATAAATGCTCCTTTTTTAAGCCCTCTAAATCTTTATTATTTCTTACAAAATCCACTCAAAGTATGCTGGAAGTATCAGGAATACATTTGATTGTTGGAGAATCTTTTTTTTTGTTAAAAGCAAAGCCAATTCAAATTAGATGTTCTAAAAGAAGAGAGTCTAGTTTCATAAACAATTTTCGTGTATTCAATAGTTTTTCCTCTGTAATAAAAAAGCATAGAGAAAATCTCGAGGGAATTAGGTTTTACTGTTATTTCAATGACCAAAGAGTGGAATAATTTTCTTGAAAGAATTCTATATTTTTCTTAATTTCTCAAGCGTAGAAATGCATTGTTTTCTTAAAAGATATAAAAAGGACAAAATTGCGAAATGACAAGCAATTTTTTTAATGAAATTTTATATGGGCATTTATAATTCTATCTGCAATTAGGATTGTTTTTATTATTCCTTATAATGCCATATGTTTTATTAATTAATGTTATAGCATATCGTCAAAAATACAAATGGCTTAAGAAATTTCCCCAGATTAAAAATAATGAATGATTTTCAAACTTATTATGAGCTTATATATTCTTTTATTTTCTGAAAAACATCTACTAAGATTCATTTCAGTACTGAATCAGCGAAAGAAAAATGTAAAAAGGCTATAGAAAAAAATGATGAAAAAGAGAAAAAGTATATTATCTATACGTAAGAAAAATATTCGAATAATTATACTTTCAAATTAAAGTGCATTTTGTATTTATCATGTCGGTAAATTATGTTTACAAAATTTATGACTTAAGTTTCCTTATTTCAAATTCATGCTGGAAAATATTAGGAAATTAATTAACAGATAATTTTCGTTGAAGTAATTAAAAACTCTTTTATTAAAGTAATAAAAATGATTCTTTTTATTTAAATTTGTTTTTAATTTTTCAGTCTATGTATTTATCATTATAAATTTTAAGATATTTATTTTTCTTTTTTAAAATTTTAAATACAAAATCAGTGTCTTTTTGTGTTACAAATTTTGATTCACGTCTCACAATGTAAATCAATACACAGTTGATCATGGAAAAATGCTTCAAATAAAAAAAAGGCACAAGTGTGAAGTAAATTCAGATTATTTACTTAATTAATAGAATTAACTAGAATGATTAATTAGAATTATTTACTTAATTTTCTTGAATTTAAAGGGAATTAAATTCATTATGGTACATTTTAAATTAAAGATACACTTTATATATATATATATATATATATATATATATATATAATCTTTAAGAAAATCAAAATAAATTAGAGTAAGTTGCATTAAATTCTGCATTTGTACTGTAACGTTCCCTGTTTCTCTCACCTGGAAATTGGCTTTCTGGCCTGATGTAACTTCCCTTGTTAACCCTAAAATAGTTAACGTAATAATAACGGTTTACCAGATGGACTATACTTTTCCATCAATAGAGTCATTGTGCATGGTCATGAGTTGAATCCAGATAAGTAGCAGCATATGTGCGTTTTGATGTTTCAAAATAATCCATCATTCCATCAAGGAAGAAGAACGTCACCCATCTAAATATTTTTTTTTTATTATGAACTACACTTTATTATGCCACAGTTAGCATGTTAACTGATAATTCGCATATTCAGGAAGCATTGTTGAATTCAGGAAGCATTATTCAGTAATAAGGAGCAAGGGTACCAATGAAAAAAGCGGAAGTGCGAGATTCGACGGGAATAAAATGCATTACTTTTTGAAAATAGGAGCTGAGATAGCCTTTTTAAAGAGAAATGAAAGAGACGTGTTTGGTATGTGTGATTTGGTGTGAAGCTCCGTGTGAATCGAGCTTCTGTGTTCACCCGATAAAGATCAGTGGATTTCTGGAACTACCCCTGTAGTAGTTGTTTGAGCTAACAGCCTGTTTGCGTTTGTTATTTTATTCTCCGAGTAGATTGAGGAACTATTTTTTGATGAACTTTCCACTTCTGTGTGAATTTAAAATATTAAGCTATATAAGAAAAAGTATTTTTTTTGTACATGCATAAATATCTAAATAAAGGAATTATTTGTTACGCTCATTTGATCGATTTGGATCAAGACATTACAGAGCAAAATCTTTTTCAAAATAATTGATCAAAATTTAAAATATATTCAAATCAGGCTCTAACAGAAAAAAATGGAAATGCTGAGAGGAGTAAGAATGCAGAAGGGATTTTCTACTAGAAATAAAAGAAAAACAAATTAAAATTTCAGTTTCCTTTTAACACTATTTACACATAGATCCGAATTGTTTGAATACATTAAGCCATCTTATTACTCTTAAAGCCAGATATTACAACCTTAAAAAATAATTTGATTATCAGTATGTGACATATAAAACATTTTTTCATAACAATATCAAAGTAAATATTCTTAAATTGCTTTGTTTGCGGAAGTTATAAAAGAATATAATTCTTGTCATGCGTAGAACAACGTAAGATAAAATGACATTTAGAAAATCAATACCCAAGAAAAGTTCGTGCAGTAATGAAGTATATTCACACAAAACGGCAAATAACTGTAAAATAAATCATGCTTTATTCATATCCAGAAAGTTTAGTATATTTTTATGAATAGTTTGGCTCATTTTCTGCTTTTTATTTTATTTATAAGCAAATTGGTTTCTATCTTTAATGAATTTGCCGAAATATAAAATTCTCAATGTTTTTTTAAATGTTATTCTTAATATTGTTGTTTCACATATATTTAAAAACTTAATGAAGCTCTTTTGTTTCTCTATTTCTTAAGCTACTTTGTATTGATAATATGAAATCTTAAACTGTAATTCTTACATTTACTTATTTTTTAAAGTTGTCTTTAATTTCTAATAAAGTGTATTTAATATTTTTTTTTTCATTTTATGAAAATATACATGAATAAAATGACGTTCGTAATGTTTGTAATTTTATTCCTGTATTCAAAACTTATATTGTGTTTCCAATTAAATTCACTAATAGAGTTTATCACATGGTAGTTAAGAAGTTCAAAAGCAAATAGATAAAATTAAATGATTTTCAGCAGTAATAAAATGTTTCGAAAGCTTGACTGATTGTATTGATAAAATGAATCATAATCATTTCTTTTCTTTTAACTAATTTCCTAAATACTTAAAAATATTTTTATATCGTAAATTGTTCCTATTAATAAAAATTCTTTGAAATTTTCATTTTTCGAATATAATTTATATTCTCAAAGCTACGAACAAGCATACACAGGAGACTGAAAACAACTAAAAAAAACACATATTGTTGAAACTGTTTTATTTGAAAACTGTTCAAACGCATAGAAATTTGATACATATATTTTTTAATTAGTATTATATTTGTAACCATAGAAAGTTTATGGATAGTTGGTTTTCTTGAAATTTGGTAGAAACTACTTTTTTATAAGCTTGAAGGAAGATATATACTTTAAATCGTTTTCTTTATTTGAGAAAATGGTACCGTTTATTCAAACATAAATTATGTTTTTATTACTATCAAGGATATATTTCCATGTTCTTCTGAAACAAAACTGTTTAACAAATTAACATAAAATCTGTATTAAAAATTTATTATGAAGAAAACTATGAAATATAATGAAATTATAATAATTGCAAAAGATTCAGCTATCACATATTATTATGGTAAATCTCCATTACTTTATTTAGAAAGAAAGAAAGAAAGATTGATGGATGGACGGACGGACGGGGAATAGTAGACAAATAATATTATAATTTTATTAATATAGAATTAATATTTTATATTAATTGTGTCTTGTAAGAAGTTTTCGATTGTATCAAGCAGTTTTTAAAAACAATAATATAAAATAAAGATAAATTTTTCAATATATTGTTTCATATAGATAGTTATTAAATTTTTCGAGCATCAATTAGTGGACAAATAAATAAGATGACTTAAAATATCTGAAGTATTTTCATTTATAATTGTGGATAAATTTATGACTAAATAATCTTATTTCTGCATAACTCTGTAAGGGAGGAAATCTTGAATAATAAAGCCTGTTTTTACTAAAAATTGAGCTGTAAATTGATGATTAAAAACGAAAGCGTTTAAAATATTTCTCAGATATTTCCTGACAATTTCTGAATGCTGGAAGCAATAAATATACTCAAACATTTCTATTTAGTTTGATTTTTTCAAAGTGAAATTTAAAGTGTAATAATGAAATTTTTCATTGTTGGAGGCTATTTAGAGCTTTAATTCTTTTAAACAAGTTCTTTTTTCAATTTTTCGATTTTTTTTACATTAAGGAAATGTAGACTGATTTGAATATAATTGAAGAAAATAAATTAGTATACTTGTGATTTTCTGACAAAGAAAATTTTCGATTTTTACGAACTCACTACGCTTGCCCTTAATGCCTCAATTCCAAAGCATTGTTTTTCTTAAATTATTGTTAAATAAATCCTCAGTAGATCATGAAAAATTAAAACAATAATTTAGTAATAAATAACATTTATCATAAGATAAATAAATCAAATTTTAAAGATTTTACAAAATGATCACAATAATGTTCAACAGATGTTACGTTAGAGATTTTGTACCCATGTTTACATATGAAGAAAAGGAATTAACACTTAGCATTAATTTTCGATTTAAAAAAAGTTACCATTTGGTTAATTAAATGATTGCAGTTTTAGAAGAGTTAGGAAGAATTTTTTTAATAATTTTTCAAGTAAAGACTTTTGTTTTAATGTATTGATATTATTCAACTACTTGACCATTCCTAAAATGAATTTAACTCCATAAATGAAACTGACTAATATTAATGTTTTGTTCGAATTGGCTTTAAAATCACAACTTTAATAAAATTAGAACATCAACGCAAACTTCAAGAAATTCTATTCTCCTTTTTTTCAGAAAAAAGTATTTTGGGATAAATAATTATAGTTTTAAGTAAAAGTGGTATAGAGGAAATTCTATGCAATAAATATCGAAATATAAAGTTCACGTACAGAAAATAAAAAAACAAATATATAGGCGATATTTTTTTTAATTCGTATCTTCTTTAGATTTTTTATCTTTGTAAAAATGTGTAATACTTCCTCTGTCAATTTATAATATGTGTGTTATAAATTGACTGATAAAGTAGATAAAAAATTATTTTGATTTTCTATAATATTTTCAGCAATTCATTTTCTTTTTATAACTGAAATGTATGCATTCAAACAATTCCTTCCTACTATAGACCCAATTCCTTTACTGACACTTACTTTGCAAGCTATTGAAATCTAATATCACATCTCTTCTTTTGTATAGTTTGTTACTAGCTAATTTATCACATTTTGTGTTTTTGTCTTTTATTTTTTAAGAATGCTACGCCACTCTTATGTGATCTCTAAAATATAAGTTTATCCGTCGCTTTGTCTATCATTTACTCCGAAATTCTAATTTATTTTTCTAATAACATCAATAATAACAATACTTCCTTTTAATAGTAGTTGACCAAGATTGTAGAATATTAACTTATCATATATTCCGTTTTACCCTTTATGTTAGAAAGTATGCAGCTAGCATGGCTTTAGATTTTTTCCAGTATTATTATACAGTTCAAAAATTGCAAAAATTCAATATTTTAATTCCATATTTATATGATTTATTTTGCATATATTTTTATCTACCAGAAAAAGAACTCGTTGATTTTAATTGTTCTAAATCTTTTTTAACGTGTTTATATATTCATAAAAATATTCTGGCTAAAACCATAGCCAAATGCTCCTTATATCTTACCCAGAAAGTTGTAATGTGTAAATGGTTTTCTTACGAATTTATTTATTACCAAGCAGAAGATTTTGCAAGAACTGTTCTTTATACCTTCCTGTTGGAATAATATTTATACAGTACAAGATTTAGTACAAGTAAGTTAAGAGTATTAGATCATACTGTCGCAAATGCGTTAACATTAAAAAAAATATTGAACATTTATATTTAAAAAAATAATTTTTTCAAACATTTTAAGACATTAAACGTCTATAAAATGACATCATGCATTCATATTTCATAAGCATTTAAAAATATTTCTAACAAACAGATCCGAATATAAGAGCCGGTCAATGATGTTGCATAATGTCAGTAATGTCGTTGGAAGCGGATTAATTATTCAATGCAATTAGAGAAATGTCACATTGATATAGATATAGCTATGGAATTTTAAATATGGAATTTGATGAATTTTATAATTTCTAATTTTTTTTTCCAACGGAAGTTTCCAGTAAGGAAACTATTAAAAATATCCATGATTTATTTCTTTAGAACATTCGAATTCGGTAATTGTGTTTGATGAAAATTGATCGACTATACCATGATGCACAAATCCCCAGTGAAATACTTTACAGAAAATTGCTTATTTAAATATAAGCTCTACTAAGATTAATCTTTTTCCGACTTTTACAAGAGATTCCAAACCCCTTTATTTATATATAAGAAGAGATAGGAAGTGAGAAAGAATTGAAAACAATGTAAAATTAAATTATTTGATAATAGTTATAGCTCGATAAGGCAGCTTAATCCTTTTTGCACTGTAATATATTGATGATTCCTTTAGTAAATACTGTATATTAATTTAAGAACACAATTTTTAAATTCAAGGATTGTAATTTTTTATAGGAAACTAAATTGCATAAAACTCCATTTAAAAAATCCTTTTACGAGCATTTTTTTAAAATCTGTTAGAGTTTTAATATGTATTTCTTTTCTTTTTGTAGTCCAGGAAAAAATATTTTTTTCTTTTGAATTTGTTACTTTTTTCAAATGACTTTTCAAAGAAAAAGTTTAGCGTATTATATTTCTGAAAGTAGTGCATACTGTGCAATAGAAAAAGATGCTATCCATTTAATATTCTTTCCCTTTGTCGACAAAACATGTTTGCTGGATCTGCCTCAATTTTAAAGAAGTGTTTGCCTCCAAAATAATTAAGTTCGTGCATGTTTTCTTGGCAATGTACATTTTGTTTATATTTTACAGTCTTGTTTGCATGGTAACATTTTCAAATGAAACTTAAAATGAAGAGTTTATTGGTGTTTTTTGTATGTTACCTTGTTTCTTTTGCTTTTCTCCATTAAAGAAATAATTAGGTTTTGAAACTTTGCTGCATTTCAGCTGCTATCAAACGCTTATGAAGAGATTCAGTTTTATACAGAAAAATTAATATCTAAATTTAGAAGCATATTTTGGAATAAAAAACATGACAAAGGACTTTTACTCCTTTGTAAAATGAAATTTACATTGGGATTTTTAGAACTAATTACATTTCCATTGTTTTGAATCTAGGAATAAATTTCTAAAATTAAATCGTTGGAGTTTTTTAACAGTATTTAATTGAATTTTTTGGTAGTTAGATTGCTAAAATTAAGCTATATTTTAATAGCAGATAAGTATTTATAATTTCTAAAATTCAAAATAACTTGCATAAACAGATTTAGTTCTTATTTTTCTTAAATGTATTAAACTGCTTGTTTTTCCTTTTTTTCTAACTTTTTCGTTGATGGAGTTGAATTGTTGTTTATTTTAATTTCATTTACTCATTATATTTAATATACATTTTAACAAAGGAAATAAGAAGGCACAAAATGTATGTATCTGAAGTTAAATCATGTCCCAGTAAAAGTGTGATATTTATTTGTGAAACATAGAATTTAAGGAAAAGAAAAAAAAATGTAAGATTCAGACGGTCTTATAAATTTTGAATTATCTACTTCCATTTCAAATGCCAAAACAAATAAAAATATAAAATGCCAAGGAAATCAAAAATTAAATTTAATCAGTGGAAGTAATCTACTCCAATTTTTTTTCCAATATATTTAAAAAAAAAAATGTATTTGTGTATCATTACCCCATTCCATTGGCAAACAATTATAAAGATGCCTATTAATGTAAAATTTTTGGTAATTAATCAGTGGTATTGGTTAATGTACAAGCAAAAGAAAAAAAACACTAGCTATAAAATTTGGAAAACTTTTTCCCTATTAAAAGCAAAATGTGCCATGGGGTAACAATTGTTGTGGCAAAATCAAATTCATATAATTAAATCAATTATTTAGCTGTCGTCTTTACATACTTGTGAAAAAGATGACTCAAAATAATTAAAGGTATTGACAAGATTGTAGAATAACTCCCAAGAGATCTCAGTTTCAAATTTAACAACTTGTCTCCTCTTAGATAGGATAGTGAATATTTATACGGAATCTAGCTAAAAAATTTCATCCTTCTAATTAGAATCAACTTTTTAGACATCGTATTCACAAATAGACATACATAATTCCTAAAAAAGAGTTTTTCGCCCTCCGGAGAAGTCTCACACGTACTGTCTCTTAAAAATATTGAGGTAAATTTTTCTGAGCGTTACAACACGTTTTTTGTACATCCCATAAATGAATATTATAAATTTAAACTTTGGTTAACAAGCAAAGAAACAAATAACAGACGGCATGAAATAAGAAAAACATAGAAGCAGAAATATATTAGATAGTTGAATAAGTTCTCGCTGTTTTTCAACGAATGGCGTATCTGTTTGCAAGTACTATAAGAAAGCTTAAAATTCAGAGTATGTTATTTCCCGGAAGTCCAAAAAAACATTATTTTTCATTGCGTTAATCCTTAATTGGGTGATGTGCTGAATGGGAGACCGTTACCGATTGACTTTCGCTTATCCTTATTCTATTTATAGATCAATTGAATGGATTGACTATGTAGCTTTCTGTTTCATGACCTTCAATATACCTGCAATTTTTCAACCTATTTCAGCAGATTTTTTTTAATAACTCAGTTATTTCTTCCAACTCAGTCACTGAGACCTCTCCTCCCCGTTAGTGTCCAAGTGATAAATAAGGCTCAATAGATGGCTCGAAAACTTAGGCTCGGAAGTATCATCCAATTTACTGATTATATTAGGAAGAAGTGCTCCAAACACTTATTTAGATTTAGTGATTTTAATGATACGGATTACAATCCAGAACAGTTTCTTGATGAAAGTTCACATTCAACTGATCATGATATTATGTCCATCATTAATTTTATGTTCATCATTTTATAAACATCATTAATTTTTCTAGTGATAATGTCTTTTTGAATATATATATATATATAGGTTGATTTTTATAATAATTCTTAACCTATAAGTTAAAATGCCCTAGAAAACCGTGCTATTAAAGTCCCACAAGCCGATTAAAAGAGGACCAATATTTACCATTGTGATTGATTTCATATAATTATTAAATTTTAGATTATATTGTTTTCTATATAACTTTATATACTGAAAAAATAAATATGATTTAAAAAGTATGAAGTAATATGTTTTTCGAGGAATGTTATTTATTGTTACATGTAATTTGGGAAGAAAATGTATGCTCCAACGCATTTACTGTTTTCAAAGATAAAATATTTTGAAAAGTTTTTAAAACATATTTATATAGGTAGAAAAATGGCTGCAAAATATATCGGCTGATTTTCAATCTAATACTTTCATTGAAAAATTTGATTCGAATGTAAAGAGAATGCGATCTTGTAGACCGCACCTCCACAGTTACATCCTAAATTTTCACCTTCCCAGTTAAGGGTTAAATATGTCAACTTTTGTGACAAGTGTTTGCAAATAATTTCACTGCACTGTTTTACAGAAAACAATTTGCAGTTGAAGGTTACAGGATTGCTGTCGAGACTATGGCGAATATGATCTGTCTGAAATAACTTGTAGAGATTGGTTCAAAAACAAATATTTAGATTTTGAAGATAAAGAACGCCTCTGGCGCACTATTGAAGCTTGACGACGAACAATTGGAAGCATTACTTCATGATAATTCATGTCAAATACTAGCTGAACTAGCAGAATTATTAAAAGTTTCGAAATGTTTAAAAATATTAGGAATGATTCAAAAGCGAATATATTGGCTGCCTTACGATTTGAAACAGAGAGAGTCGAAAGGCATATTTTCAAGTGTGGCCAACTACTTCAAAGGCTGAATAGAAAAGGGTATTTGCATTGTATCGTGACTAGCGATAAAAATAGATGCACTACAATAACCCTAAGCTTAGAACCAGGCATTATCCTCTTCAGCAAACCCAAATACCCATGGCTCCAAGCTTCAGCTTTGCATTTGGTGGGATCAGCTAAGTATAATTTATTATGAACTGCTCAAATCAAACTAAACCATCACTAGGGATCGCTCCAGAATACAGTTGGAGAGATTAAGCCCAGCATTCAAGGAAATACGAGCAGAAATATGACAAAGTTATTTTGAAGACTGGCAATGCCCTGACACATTTCACAAAACCGGTAAAAACCTACTTGAAAAAGCTTATAAAAGAAGTCCTGCCCCACCCTCTATATTCACCAAACATTGCCCCTTAAGGCTATCACTTGTTCCGATCGATGATACATAGCCTGAGTGAGCAGTTGTCCCGTTCTTATGAAGATGCCAAGAATTGAGTCGACTCACAAAATTCTGTTTTCCGAATTGTAATTCAAATGTTAGAAGGATGGGGCGGAGAGTAGTGGCTAGAGATAGGCAACACTTTCAGTAACATGTTTTTTAAGGATTTTTTCAATAAAGTATCAATTTTCACACAAAAAAGTCAGCAAGAACTTATTCAAATCCCAATAATTTGCTTCTTAGCTGATTTCTTGCCTGTGAAATACAGAAAGTTTTATTTTGGACGTTTCACAACTAAATATTCTTATTAGCAAAATATTCTAATTCATATTAATGGTAATTTTTTTAAGTAATCACGAAGCAGCTGAATTTAATAGAAGTGAATCTTAATAGCTATAATCAGAAGAAATTAGTAATTCAGATACTATTCAAATAGTTTTTGGTTGCCAAAGTAGCAGACGTCTTTCACAATTCACATGCAAATTTTGGAAAGATAAAAGTTTTTATCCTGTTTATTACTACTTAGAACTTCACTGATATCACATGATCTGTAAAGTAATAATGAAATGCAATCGATATTTCTTTTTTGTAACCGAATAATTAAAAGCCTTGCTCTTTTATATTGAATAAAGTCATTTATTGATATTGAAATTAGCAATGGAACAGTATTTTGTAACAAAAAATGACTTTTAGATTGGTGAATTTCCTGCATAATTTATCGATAATTATCGATGGCGATTATCGTTTTTTTTCACCACATTTAAAACAGAAATAAGTCTAAATAAAAAAAATATAATCATAAAAAAATAAACATTTCAACATTTCATACCACTTTTCCTTTCAAAAAGAAAAATTTAAATATATTTTGCAAGCAGAGACTATATTTGAAAAACGATAAATTACAATTTGCCTCATGTTTGAAAGAAAGATTAAAAATTCATTTCGATTAAATCGGAGGAACAATAATCTATTTTAAATGGGTAGGCGTAATTGCAACTTATTATTCATTTGAATCAGGATGAAATTATTTCTCATTCACCAGAAAATTCAAACTTCACATGAATATTTCTTTATTAATGTTATAAGCTTTAGTACAACACATACTAATTAATTTTTTCAATGAACAAAAATTTAAGTATCAATGATAAATAATATGTTCAATGTTCAATGATTAATGTTTTTTGTCTAATGATAATGACAATAGTTAAGAAGAATGAGTTAATTCTGTGAGTTCGGGTTCAGTTAAGCAATAAATATAACTTAATTTCAGTTTATTTTTGACACTTATTCTTCAAAATAAATCTTCTTTGAATTCTTCTTATTCTTCAAAATAAATAACAGATACATGGTCAAAAGAAAAACAACAACTATCCATGCAAATTTTAAATGCCAGATATGATATATTGCGTAAACTATATCAAATCTATTAGGAAATTCTTCACACATGCATGATCGATATGCCTTTGAGAAAATGAGGTTGCATCCGCTTAAATTCCATTTGTGAAATCTGAAAAGTCAACTATTAGGAAAAGAAGGTCTTTCTGATCTTTCAAAAGCATCAAAATATCCTCTATATTCATATACACTCTAATTCTGTTGCTAATTATTAAATGTTTTTAGATGAAAATATATGTTGAAACACATTATAAATTCATGTTCCATGTTCCTTCAGTCGTTAAATGTATTGCTTAAATCATTACATGGACAAATTTTTTATGGATTAATAGCTTTGTTAATAATTTTAATAAACTAGTCGTCACACATTAACGTTTTAAACAAAGAAATTTCTGCATTCTACTATGAAAACCGACAGAGATACGAAATCTTCATTTTTTTTCTTTCAATCCTGCTCGTGGAAACCTAGAGCAAGCTTAAATTATTGATGGCTGATATTGAGAGATTTTAAACAATTTAAAATTATTTTAATCTGACCAAAATAGTTATATATCCTTCATAGATCTTTATTACTTATTCGCATAACAGTCTCTGTTTGAAAATGATTGTCTTCCAGAAATATATACAAAATATCGTTAATAGGAATACGAAATTATTTAATTCGGACTCTTTAATTTTTCAGTTACACATTTCTTAATCTAATCAACATCAATTATAAATATCATATTATTTATGACAATTTCCCAAAAGATAAATGCATGTTTGACTCATACAGATTATCAATTAAATGTTTTATCTAACCATGGTAATATTACTGGGGCGATTACAGTCAGAACTGGTGAAAGATGCATGACTGTGATTACGAATACGCATTTAGCTAATAGCAACATTGATATAACGTTCTACTTAGGACTCATAATTTTTGTGACTACTTATTTCAAGTTTAGTAAAACCATTTTATGGAAACATACTTAATCAATATTAGGATATATATCTATATATCAATTCAAAAATAATCATTAACTGTTAGAACTAGTTTATAAATAGTTTATGATAGTAGTATAATATTACTCGTAGGATTACAGTCAGGACTGGAGTAGAATTCATAATTGTGGTTGGGAATATTTAGTTAGCTAAATGTAAATCTCAAAAACTGCTCTATTCAGAAATCTCCACTTTGGTGGCTACTTATTCCAATGTATCAAAAACAGTTTATAGAACCATGCACAACTAAAATTGGAATAATCGATACTTAAGACCAAAGATAAATGATGCAATGAAGCATGCCGTTGCTTAGTAGCATGGTAAACAATAAATACATTTATATATATTCAGAAACACTCGGTAATTAAATACATGCTTAACTGATAAAACACAATATTCTGAGACGGACTGGCCTTTCTCTAAACACAACAACTATTAATATCGTTTATATATTCGTGAAGAATTTAAATTAGTTCTTTCCATAAATTATACTGTGAGAAAGACGGCTGTAATTTAGAACAACAATTATCATTATCAAATTTGTATTTCAGAATGTAATGAGACATTGATAGGAATGCTGATGATGACGTTTTCTAGAAATCTAATTATTATTTAATAAATCAGAATAAATTCATATCGATTCATTCCGAATCAAACAATTGGAAGAAAGGAGAGGCATTAATTGATGTCAGATATTGAAATGAATTTTAAAGTGAGAAAGGGAAAATATATATATAATAAACAAAACATACTAAATATAAAAATGCTAATAGAATAGTTATAACTATTATAATGAAATGTTATTGTTATATAAATGAATGATTTTATAATTCTTTCATTAATTATCAATTCAAATATTATACAAAACCTTGCGTTTTCTGTCTTTTCAGTAAGCAGTTTTTATTTACCATAAATCTAATAATTCATATGGAAATAAGTTCAAATAAAAATAATTCTATAATTTTGCTTTAAATGTCAAAACTGTTTATGTACTATAAAATTAATGATGTTGCTAAATATTAGTTTTGTAATTATTCTAAAACTTTCATTGATAATTAATCATTTCTAACTATTCATTACTCACTAAACTAATCTATTTTTTTTCTTTGAAAACATTCTTCTATGATACAAGTCATTAAATATTTATTCAATATTAGGCCAGAAAAAATCTCATTAATAATTTACTTTTTCATATTATCAGAGTTCATTTATTAGAAATCTATATTATAACTATCCAATTTCTTAAGGACTTTTTTTAAAGTAGAAGAAAGTTCTTTTTCATATTAAAAGCTTATATCTATCCGTTCATTATTGAAATATTTTTAAAAAAGGAAGAATTATCTATAGAATTAATAGATGAATTTATGAAATCAGAACTATGTTGTATATAAATATCTTCAAATATGCCGTTGAAAAAATTCTCTATAAGGAAGAAGAGGGAAAAAATTCAGCATTCATTCTTACGATTCACCTCAAATAAATTCATTACAATGAAAAATGTAATAAATATTTTACATAATTAAATTATATCCAAAGGCGCAATATTCTAATATAATATAAGTGACAGTCACAAAAAGAGAATTCGAAAATATAACGTTTTTTTTTATTTTTTTTATTTTTTTTTTTTTAGGTTATAACTAATTTTTAATAAAATTTATTTTCTATAAGTTAGAAAAGTATGTAAATTTCTCTTTTGTATATTACATTTTATAAAATTTTGACATGATAAAAGACCAAACGAAAATATTTTTTATTCCACGTATTTGATGTTTGTTAATTATTAAGTACGATGTGAAATATATTTTTCTGAGTCACATCAGTTTTATTCTAATAATGAAACACTTTCACTTCCTGCATTTACCAGCGACTGCATACAATAAACAGGAATTTAGATACATGATGAATTTTTATCTATTAAAAACAATCAAATTTAATATATTTTATTTTTTAATTTATTTGCACAGACTTGAAATCTTTAAACTATAATAAGCAACTAACTTAAGAAATTTGCAAATTAGCTAATTTGATAGTCAAAGTTTGGAATTATTTTTAAAAACTATTACTATCATTCTTTTTACATAAATTATATGTACATTGCTATTTTCCGAATCATTAAAACGATTTATTTTTCCTTCCTTTAGTTCGAATGCAGCCATTAATTGACTGATTAACAATTTTGTCTAGTTAAACATCTCATGTATTCGAATATAAAAGTAAATACATGATATTCATCTTAAGCTATATGTTATGTTTTTTAACTTAAAATCTATTATTAAGCCGTAGCTTATTCTGAGATTAAATGATTAAAAGAAATATTAATTAGGGTAAATTGCAATCTCGTTTCATCTCAATGAATTTTCAAATAAATGAATTCACTAAAATTTAATTAAAAATTTCCACCGTATACATTTGTATTCTCTATAATTTAATTGTAGAAAAATGTATTATGCTCTAGGTTTTGCAGCAGCAGAAATTCAGTGCCAACAGTTACAATCGCATACATACATTCGCTGTCCTATAGCCTTATTTAGAAGCCTTATTGGCCTGATTTAGAAGATCGGTATCGATAATTTGCACTTTACTTAAAAATTAACATAGGCACGATAATTTATAAGTAATTAAATTTAATTTTTTAATTAAAAAATAATTTCTGAATTAAAAAATATTCTTTTAAATAATTAAAAAATAATTAGAGTACATTTTGAAATTTAGAATTCTGAAAGTTAGATTAATATATTTTTTTATTTTTTATTCTTATATATTCCTGAAATTAAAATTCAATTTACACCCATGTCATTATTTAATTAGAAATTTATAAAATGATATGTTCCTCAAACTCTCATTTTATTTCCATACAGTCCTTGTAGCCGGAAATAAAAGGTTTTGATTATTTCAATTTTTTAAAAATATATTTGAGTTGTGTTTTTTTGGGGGGGTGGGGGGCTATAGTGATGATTCGAGATTTTGCTAACAAAGAAATTGCCAATATTCGTCAAATCGTTCTTCAGTTTTTACAAATCATAGTTCTTCGAGACTATAATTATCAATACATAAGTTTGTTAAATGTAAAAAAATGGCAAAGACTGTCAATATAAACATACATTTACCTTATTACATCAAAAATATAATAAATAAAAACTATAAAATTTCATAAAGTAGATATAGTTACTGGTACTTAGAAGAAAGTTGTAATGAAGTTGTACGAATTAGTCTGAAGTGTATCAAATAATAATCTCTTTTATCCCGGCAACAGTGTTCTGAATACTTCATTTACACATTTGTTAATGTTCTGAAGCTGCACAAAATGTAATTAAATAATAGTTATGCGTATAGAAAATAATGTATCTCGTTACACGAGTCGTTATTGCTTGCATATGCAACTCGAATTAAATTTATTCCGAATCATCTTTTAAAGTAATCAGTTAATTTAGAGCAACCGAAAAGCATATTGAAATACATTTATAATGGCTCAAGAGAAAACTATAAAATAATAGTGTAAAGATTGTGTCCACTCTAATTTTGAAAGCTGGTGAGGTACACCTATCGATATGTTTTAAATTACAAAAAATCATATATCAGGCTAAATAAATAAACTACTGGAAAAATTTACAAATTGTATAATTTTATTTAGTCCTATAGTATGTTTGTATTCATCAGAATACAATTAAACGTACAAGGCTTGATCCTATAGAATTTGATGCAAAAAAGTTTCAATTTTCCTATGACTAAAACTGTTTCTATTATCAAGTTTCAATATCACTTTACTGTATTATTTATCGTCTTTTAATTTTCGATCCATAGATTATTCGGCTAGTAAAAAAATCCAGCGTCTATGTCTATTGAATAGAGCATTCAGTACATTGAGCCTATCGTTGTTAACAAAAATTTCTATTTTTATTCTCTAATTTTCAGAAATAATTAAACAGTTGCAGTAAGTGAAACTTTTTCTTTACTTATGATTGATTCTATTTTATTTTGAATTACGGAGATAACAAAATGAATATATTTAAACAAATATTAAGTCAGGAGAACGACACCAGAAAAAATGAATAAACAAACAAAATTTGTTTCAAATAATGCTCCAATTATCATTTCACGTTTTTCTCTAAAAACAATATTGTTACAAACTTGGGATGCTGCTTTCTATCATGGTTAATTCTATCACCGGAAAGCCCAATATACATTCATCTGTACTGGAGGCTGATTTGTTGCCAATCCAGTAACCCCATAGCTTGGTGGCTTTGCGAAAAAAATAATGTTGGAAAATTCGAGAATTTTAGCGATCCATCCTATAGGAAATCCCAGAAAACCCCCGATTGGTCCAGAAGATTCTCGGCCCACCACCCAAAAACTATAAAAGGGCGGCAGTCTCAAGATGCAATCTATCGTAGTTGGAGTCGTAGACAAGAGACAAATCGTCGTGAGGTTAATGGAGCAATGATTGAACAATACAGAGTTCTCTGGTACTCAAGCGGGTGCTGAACTGCTGTGTGCCAAGCCTGTCGTTAGTGTAGAAGTGTTGTGCAGCGTGTGGGGTAGCCAGTCATGAGGTAGCGACTCAGCAGTTGGATGCAACTAAAATGACGAGACAGTGAATAGTCTCAGCCGTTTGGAGAGACTATAGATTGAAACTTCGAGGATCCTATCTCTTGCTGAATTATGCCTGGCCGCTTTATGTGCTGCAGTCGAGGATTTTTACTTGGGAGCTACTGCTTTGAAGTGCGCTGCTGTGTGTACACCTCGGCTATATTTATTTGTCGTCTTGAAAGCAAAAAGACATGTTTTTTTTTAATATTGACCACTTCTCTTCAAGCTCTGCCAGATGACAAGAAATAAGCCCGTGTATGAGCACCTTCACCAAATTTCTGCTTCACTTTAACACCTGCAGATTAAATGTACATTTGATACACAATATATAATACGCGTTACGGTTAAGCGAAGTTTTAATGTATCCTCCTTTGTTAAATACACGGTTAATGGTTATTGACTTCATTGGAGATTTTTTTTTTTTGTGTTTTTATTTTTCGCCGTTCAGACTTTCCTCTTTCCAAAGCAGTTTATCTTTTCTAGGAAAAGGAAAGCCTTACCTATTATATAGGGTCGCACAATTTTCAGCTAAAATTTATGTTTAACTTCAGTTTTTTAATAACATTAATTTTTCTAAGAATTATACACCGTTAACATGATATCTCAAAAACTAATAGAGGCATTTACATTAAAATTTCAGCGTGTATTTTAAATAAAAGGGGCAATGAAATGAAACAAAGATTTAATAGTTGGTGAAATACTTTTTTAATTTATAGGTGTTTTTAGAAAAATTAAGTTGTGAATTTATGGTAAGAGGCATATTTTACTCATAACTTCTTTGCATCTCAAAAGTTTCCTTAAATTTTGGCTCATTTCATTCATCAGTATATTCTATATCTTGTGTACAAAGAAAAATAGGATTGCTGAATTGCAATTTTTGTATAGAGTGTTAATCGTTTTGATTAAATTTCATTAGAATTTACTAAGATTTTTCTATTTCTTATTACATTTTCAAATTATTTTGTTATATTTATAGTATTTTTTGTTATAATTGAAAACACATCGAAACACCATAGTTTTGAAACCGTTTTTAAAAAATCCAATTTTTCAAAAATTTACTTCGAACTTGATACTTTCGGGAGACCTCATCATCACGGATATGTTTTTTAAAGAAATCACTGTACGAAACAGGAATTTTATATTTACATTCAATAATTATTTTCATGTAATAATAAAACGAAGTAATGCCAAGATAGCCTGGTTTGTAGGGTGTTGGATTCGCATCCCTTAGGTTGTGAGTTCAAAACCCCACTGCCAGAAGAATTTCCGCCTGTGTGGTGACTGACACGCGTATAAATCTGTCGTGGTCACAAAGTCCACCATGTGGAGAGTAATGCCATTGGGGACACTGGTTCAAAGGTGATAGTTCTCTGATCCTGGTATAAATTACGATCTGTGGATGAGAGAATGAAATGTATCGAAGAAGTTCGCCCCGAAAAAAAAAATGTTTTGAAATCTATGTAGATTAGTCTCAATGTTGGCCCTAGATAATGCCACTGAAAATAAACAAGAGACACAGTTCGGATTAAATCGCAACGGCTTCATAGTTAAAGGGTTTGCTAATGACAAGTGTCATACGAAACAGCGATAACAAACAAAGTGGTTTTCATATTTGATTAAAACTTCCCACCAATAAGTTTTAGATGGACATTAAATATAATTGAAAATTGCTTTGGAAATCAAAAAGTTGAATTTTTGTCAAAATTAAAGCGTATCATTAAATGAAAAACTAAAGTTAGACTCATTTTCTAAGAACTTTAATCCCCTATCATTCCTATCTGGAATGATTTTATACTTACTGGATACAAATATGATTTCCTATAATTTTTGAACAATGCTTGGTGTCTATTCAAAACATAGATGCAAGATATCTTCATTTTATTTTTTCGGGAAAAGTAATCAAAAGGAAACTCGATTAAAAACTTACTGCACATTGTGAGTACAAAGTGAAAGTAAAAGTCAGTTCAGACAAATTGATTTCGATATCGGAAATAACAATAATTTTTTAATGCTGAAGTTGATCTGAAAATAAGGAAAATGTTAATAAAAAACATTTGACAAAAATTTCAATAAAAAAAGAACTCAACGTCAAGTAGCAAATACTGTTTTATTTTTTACTTGATACATCAATAGATTATGAGTGATGAAGTTGTTATTCAGCCTGCCTTATACTGCATAAAAGTGTATAGAATAGGAATGAATATTTTATTCGAATAAAGCGAAAAAGTTAATGAATTTAAAAAAAGTAAAACGAATAGCTTTCGTTTGAGAAAGTAGATTAATGTGTTCAAATCGCTCCTAAACAAAGATATAAATGAGTATAAAAAATATTTTTCTTGTTTAAAGAATATACTTTTCAAAGTATTAATTTTTTGAATACTCCACCACTATTTCTCTTTCTTTTATTTCAATGTATCTTTCATGAGATTGATATTGTCAAAATTGATACAATTTCACAGATTTCAGAAATCTGAAAGCAATATTTTTGTGATATTTTTTGAAAAATTCCGATAAATATTTTTGAACTTAACTTAGATTTTATTCAAAAATTGATCATTGATATTTTCTATAAAATATGAGATTTTAAGAATTTTAACTTCGATATAAAGGCTAGATTTTTTTAAAAATAAAAGGATTTCAGAAAATTGAGAATATCGGAGAAATTTTTATTATACCTGCGCTTTTCTTTAAGCTGAAGCCTACTATAAATTAAGAAAAAAAATCCAATTATAATGGGATTAAATACTTTTGTTTTCAAATTTCACTTTTTGATTAGAATTTTCTAATAATTTTATATTTAGTGTTTTTACGTTGCCAAAGCGCATGAACAATTTCCAGTTTTCTCTGAAAAATCATTTTAACATTTTTTTTTTTTACATATGTTCCATATTATCATACCATATTCTATTTTCGGAATGAATAGATAAATAAAACTAAGAACATTTTTATTTTTTAAAGATGATATATTTTTTTATCATTTTTATATTTACACAATATTAATTATTTTGAAAATGCAAAGAATTAAGTACTTTTGTGGCAAATGTTTTAAAATGCAAAGTAATGACTCTATTTTATTTTTATTCACAAAGTTATAATACATCTCAACATCTCCCAATCAATTCGACACTAACAAAATACTACCTCATCTTTTTTTTAAATTTTTAAGCGTTATAAGATCTTATTTCGAAAATATTGTATATATATATATATATATATATATATATATATATATACACACACAATATTTTATACACAATATATATTTATATGTATTTGGTATTACAATGGAATGTGCAAAGAAATCGAGTAATAGCAGATTGACCCAAGTATATTATAATACAACGAATTTATACATAGATATCGAACTAAATTTTACATATTAAAAATTCTAGTTGCTTCATAAATAATTGAAAAGAGCCTAAAATAACCATTTTCCATAACCTTTAAAAACGTTTCTGGACACAGTGTAATCAATCTTCATATTACGCCGAAATTAAATATTCGAAATGAGGTAGGCATTTCCACTCTAGGGAAATTTGCGCAAGAGCATGGGGATTTCCAAAGTCATTCAAAGGAAAACAAATAAGCTAAAAATAGTTCTTACCAGGAAACTAAGCTATGCTGGAAGTGTCGTGATTAAAATGTGGCATTTACTATCATTCATACTAAATTATTCAGCATGTGTCTAGCAGTGCGTATATGATGAAGGTTTATTAATATTAAGATTGAAACCTGAGACACTGAAAAAAGAACAAAAGTTCAAGAAAATAATTACACTTTGATTGTAATTGAAATTGCTAGGATAAAGTTTTGAAAGATACAAATTAGATTCGGCTCCAAGAGTGAATAATTAGTAACGAAAAAAAAATGGTAAACATGAGATTTCATTTTGACTGTTTTTTGCTATTTAATTCAATGTTAAAAGAACATTTTCAAGCAGCAACTAAAAGCAATCAATGTAGAAATAAATCAAATTTAATTCAAAATAAACTCAAATGAAATAGCACACATACATACATATAAAAAGAGAGAGGAATGGAGGAAGAGAGAGAGGATGTCATTATCTTAATTTTGCTTGTATATATAAAATCGATTTTTGCTTAAGATATGTCATTGGTTAAATATAACCACACTTTTTTTTCTTTTCGATTCCGAATATCTCAGATTTTTATATCTCTAGGGTTTAGCTTCAGTCGAATGGATAAAGATAAAATGATTTATTAAAAATACATTAGAAAAACTGACTCTTTATTTCAGCCGAAAGTCAGCTTTTATTTCAGAAAACTCAAATGATCTCAGAATTTAATGAATTTGGTAGCTAGGGGACCACCAACAATTGAGTGGGTAAACATGGGAAGATTTATTAAAATATTAATTTAAAAACTCTAATGCTATAATTCAGTCGAAAGTCATCATTTATTTCGCTAAATCCGAATGATTTGTACGTGATATTAATAAAAAGTTTTATCATCAGTGTTAAAAAATGTCGCATTTCAGAAGAATAATTAGTTTTTAAGAGAATATTTCTTTTCGAACATTTGAAAAAACAATCCTTTTTTTACTATCACTGTATGTTTAAACATCAACTTAAAGAGTGATTGAGCTATTCATTGCTTAATATGTGTTGCATTTCCTTTTGTAAAGAATAGGAATGCATTTCATTAAAAAACTTCTACTTTCCTTTTATAAATTGATTTGGTATTTTTTCAGTCTGGTATGTTGAAATTCGTTTCCTTCAGTTTGGTATGTTGAAGAGGTTTTTTTCCCCTTCAGTTTGGTCTGTCGAAGATTCTTTTCTTCAGTTTGGTATATGATGAAATTTCTTTTATCTAGCTTGACATGTTGACTGAACTTCAGTTTTCATATACATTAATAATATAAAAGTTTAAGGATCATGTATGAATCAAATATATTTTGATACCTGAAAAAGAAAACATTATATTGTCCATAAATAAATAAAAATTGAATTTGTAACTATAATATTTAGCTAAAGAAAATGTTTAAAATAAGAATAAGTAAAGATTTTGAAGAAAACAATAATATATGAAAATACATTCATGCAATGCTTATAACGATTTATTATCAAGATGAATTATTAGGTTAAATAGAACGCTGAAAATATTTATAAAAACCAGTTTTTTGCTTGTTTGCAGCAGGATTTAGAAATTTGACTTTAATGTTGAAACCAGGCTACTGCAAAGATTTGATACAAGAGGCAAACGCAAAGGATATAAAATTAAGTTAGAAATATCACTACATTAATCACCATATTTTTAAATTCATATTTTATAATACGGCTACATAGAAAAACGCATTTAAATTATTAAACTTAAATAGGTGCATAAAATTAGATTTTATTAGAAAAATGTTGAGAATGAATTCCTTAGAAACAAAATATCTATAATAATAACATGGAATGCAAAACATATTTCTCTTTATGAAATACAATATTTGAATTTAAGTCAACAGTTCTCTCTTAGCATCTACACAAACGATTTTAATCTCCAAAACATGTTTACTCCCTTGTTCGAAATAACATCTGCTTCCGCATGAAACTTGTTTCCCATTACATAACAAGAATTCCTTTCATCTTGCGGATTGAAATATAATTCATCATACGTATAGAACTTGGGACAACAAACCATTCTTTTTTAAATAGATTCAAATTCTTATTATAAGTGACTTGTCTTAGATGTTTTGTCAAAACTTTGCCAAAGAGTAATTGAAAATTCGTTTGAGCATTTTGATCGTACAGTTTTGATTTTGTCATTTCCAAATAGGAAGGGAAGGTTCACAGCTTAAACAAAATATTACCTAATTAGCAATTCCTTTGAAAGTGTGGTATAAAGAGGAATGATTTTTAACTTAATATAATAGTTAAGATTTAAGCATAGTCAAATAGAATTAAAACGCAATAAGATTCACAGCTCCTGGTCAAATTTCTAGAAGAACCCTGTTTTCTTTTCGCACTAAGCCATTATTTGAATGTAGTCTTTTAACGTAACAAAAATATTGCTACAGATATTATTCTCTTTATATTGCTACTCAAACGCTCAGTGAATGTATAAAGCATATCATTAAGCTAAAACAAGCAAATTACAGAAAATTCAAGGAAAAAAATTTTATCAGGGCTAAAATAGACTTTATGCTCATACACCAAATGCATACCAAAAATCGCGACCTCAATTATGAAAAATCACTGGAAGAGTAAATACAAAAAATATCATTCTTTCATTAAAATTTTATAATATTTTTAGTATTGCTTTGATTTTATAATAAATTATTAATTTCGCAATGATTTCTTCATAAGGTAATTGTGAACTCTTCAAACATTTATCAAACATTATCACAGATATCACAAAAAAAAATCAAAAATTTATATATTTAATGTTTTATACGTATCATAATCCAGCCATATGTTAGACTTTAAATTTTACTGAGAGCCGTAAATGCTCATTTACATAGAGACATAAAGGTTTTGTTAAATAAAATCTTAGTGAAAATTAAATAAACAACTTTTATTTTTTACTTTTACAACAACTTTTATTTCAAAATCTTGTCAGAGTGATAATTTGAAATAACTATGTAAAAATGCATAAAGTAAAAAATTCCTTACTGGGATGTTTGACAACGATTAGGATATTTAGTTTTAAAATTTTATTAATTATAAATCAAAGCAAAATTAGAAGCAGCTTTATGTAAAATTTACTTAAATTATAGATGTAATGATTTATTTTGTATTTTATCATTTCATACTTCTTCATTGAGTGAATATTTCTTCAAACATCTGAGCATTGAAATGAATATGTTTGAAATTTTGACTGGATAAAATTAAAATGCGATTTCTTTTAAAATTGTATAATATTTTATCATTGAAAAATTATTACTTTTAAAAAATGTGTTTTAAGAATTTGGAAATCCGTTTTCTTCTTTTTATATTCGGATATTGAAACGTATTTGTATAATCAAAGTACTAAATTTCATCTTTCGATTTCAATTGATTTTTAATTTATCGCATTTTCAAATTTACAAACGTAATTCCTCAAAATTTTTTTCAGACTTGGGTGAAGACTGGCACATGTAGATTGATTAAAATTTCGAGATCGAATTTTCTTCTTCCAAGAAGTTACAATACTACTTTCTGTATTTCATATACGAAAAAGTATTAATTAGAACATGCATAGACTGAAAAAGAATAAATGAGTATAAGAACAAAGCAAAAAACAATGTAATGTGCAAGTTTGAGGATTTCTAATCTGGAAAAATAGAAAGTCATATTTTGACCATTTTTGTAAAAAGAAGTTTTGTTGAAATAATATAACTCATGGTTATACTAATTTTCTTTTAAGGTTGATATCAGAAATAAAGAAATGAAAAACTAGGGGAACTTAATTTTAATAGCAGTATTCAGTAATACTTGTAATCAAATGAAAATAGTAATTCAGGTATACTCCAAATATTCTCTGATAACTAAAGTCCTTAGCGTCATTCTTATTTAATATGTAATGTAGGATCGGCAAAGGCTTTTAATATATTTCTTACTAGTTAGAATTTTATTGATGTCATTAGGCTGATAAAGTTATTATAAAATACAATTAATATATATTTTTTTGTTTAACAAATGAGTAAAAGACCTTTCATATTGAATAACTTATTTTTTTAATTTTTTTATTGATAATAGATGGTCATTGATAGTGAAGTTAACTTCTGAATATATTATAACAAAAAAAAATTTTGGCAAAAGAATTTTAGTTTGGGAATTTCCTGCAGAGTTCACTGATACGTATTGATGACGATTATTGGTTTTTATCATCAACTATAAAAAGGAAATAACCCTATAATCATAAAGAAACAAATTCTATAGACACTTTAGACTACTTTTTCTTTCAAACAGAAAAATTAAAACATATTTTGGAATCAGAGAATATCTTTGAAAAGTATAAATTATAATTTGCCTAATGTTTAAAAGAAATATTAAAAATACATTTCGATTATATTAGAGGAACAATAATCTGATTCCAATGGATAGACGTAATTACAATTTATTATTCATTTAAATTTGATTAACATCCCATCTTATTCGATTTCCACCAGAAAACTGGAATTGCATACAAATATCTCTTAATATTATAATCTCTAATACAACACACAAATCAATTGTTTCAATAAGCAAGGATGTACAACCTCAATGACAACGCGTTTTCAATTATCAATATTGTTCTAAGATAATGACAACAGTTAAGAAGAATGAGACGTTTTCTGAGTTCGAGTCCGATTGAGCAATCAATATCACGTCATTTCACATGAGGTTAGCATAACCTGCCTCCCATTCCACAAGACTATACCTTCTCACATGCCTTTATTTCAAAATGGCTTTTGATGTTTCAAAACTTTGAAATATTATGTATTGCCTTTGACTTGCATTGATAAATAATGCATGAATGGAGAAAATAATTTAAGCAACCATTCATATAGACTTTCAATGCGCTTATCATAATGTTGCATAAACTACATCAAGAGTATAGAGAAGTTCTTCCCATACACTAATCAATATGTCTGAGGAAATGAACCTAAAACCACTTAAATTCCTTTTGTGAAATCATAAAGGTCAATTATTAGAAGAAAAAGCGTCTTCCCGATCTTTCAAAAACCTGAGAATATCTTATAAATGCACATCCAATCTAATTATGTTTTTGTTGCTAGTTCTGAAACTTTGAAGGAAGTACTTATTTTCAACAAAAAGAAAAAAAGTTTGAAATGAAATAAAAATTCATATTTCGTGTAGTTTGGAATGATGATTGCAATTGCTTAAATAATTTTAATGATAAATGATTTATAGTTTCATGGATTTTTTAATAATATTTTGGAAAATATTCGTCATACACTAAAATTTCAAAATAAGAAACTTTTTTTTCTACTGTTAAAACTGAGAGATAAGAAATCTTGGTTTGTGTTTTCTTTTAATCCTTCCTGTGGAAGCCTAGAGCAACTATTGAACAAGCGCTGATATTCTTCAATTCTAAACTATTCAAATTGTTTAAATCTCACCAAATTAGTTAACTACTCTTCATAGATCCTTAATACTTAGTTGCACAAGAGTAGAACAGTCTATTTTTCAAATGATTGTTCGTCAGAATTATTCATTATATATGATTAATTGGAGTACGAAGTTATCAAATTCGGACTCTAATTATTTAGTTAAACGTTTGTTGATCGAATCAATGTAAAATATAAACCTCACGTTATTTAAAGCAATTTTCCAAAAGATAACTATGCGTTTCACACAGACAGATTATAAATTAACATTTTATCTACTCATGGTAATATTACTTGAGGGAAATATAGTCGGGACTGGTGCAGAATGCATGATTGATTTCGAATATCCATTTAGCTAACTGTAACCATCACATATACTTCTAATCAGGACTCATAATTTTTGTGACTACTCATTTCAAGTTTTGTGAAAATTATTTAGGGAATCATCCATAGTTAAAATTAGAATAATTGATATTTGAAACTAAAGTTAAACTAAACTGCAATTCTTAAATAGGTGGTTAGTAAATAAAACATTTCCTCAGATTATATTATATATATATATATATATATATATATATATATATATATATATATATATATATATATATATATATAAGCACAATGTGTGATTGTAGTTACGAATATTTATTTCGCTAAATGTAAACCTCAAGAAACCTTTTCAACAGAAGTCACCATTTTTGTGGCTACTCATTTCAAATGCATCGAAAACAGTTTATGGAACCAAGCACAGCTAAAAATAGAATAATAGATATTTCAGGCTAAAGATAAATTATGCTGTAAACCTTAGCCGAGGAGCTTAGTAAACAATAAATTTATTTATATATATTCGAAAATACACTCTAATTAAATACAACTTTAACTGATAAAAAATAATTTTATGAGACGCAATGACCTTTCATTAAGCACAACAACTATTAATATTCATTTATATGTTCGTGCGGAATTTAAATTAGTTTTATTCATAAACTGTACAGTAAGTAAGATGACTGCAATTTAGGACGGAAACTAACATTACCAAATTTATATTATCTCGTTACTTTCCAGAATATAATGAGACATTGATTATATTCTGAAATACAGTTCTAGAAATCTAATTATTATTTAACAAATCAGAATAAATTCATATCAATTCATTCCGACTCGAACAATTGGAAAGAAGGATCGCCATTGCATAATTGTATGAATCAATATATCAGATATTGGAATCAGTTTGAATGTGAGAAAGGGAAAATATGTATTAAAATAAGCATAATATACTAAATATAAAAATGGCAATCGAATACTTAAAATTATTATTGTTAAACAATTCTATGTAACAATATTCTATTGTTATGTAAATAAATGATTTTATAATTCTTCCATTAATTATCATTTCAAATATTATACAAAATCACGTGTTGTTGTAGTCTTCCTAATAATTTGTTTTTATTTATCAAAAATATAATAATTCATTTGGAAATAGGTTCACATCAAAATAGTTCTATTAATTTGCTTTAAATATGAAACATATTTATGTATTATAAAATTAATGGTATTCCTAAATATTGGCTTTGTGATTATTCTAATTAATCATTTGTAATAATTCATTATTCCATCACTAAACTAATTTATCGATTTGAAAATATTGTTCTAAAATACATTAATATTTATTAAATATTAGGCCTGAGAAAATAGAATTCCTTAATAATTTGCTTTTCCATATTATGTATATTTAATTAACAGAATTCCATATATCTGCTTCTTTTATTGACATGTGTTTTATTTTCAAAAGAAAAAAAAAATACTATTAAAAGTTTAGTGTTGTGATTTTTATTTTTTTGAGTATTTAATATAAGACTGAAGTATCCATAACTTTATTTGACGATTTAATAAGTTCAGAATAAATATCTTATGTATACCGGTATTGAGTTGTAAAAGCAAATATTTTCTATATAAGATAGAAAGGTAGGTAAACTATATCACTATAACATACAAGGGCAGTTCAAATGAAAGAAAGTGAAACATCGTAACAACCTAATCTAAACAAATTTCTATGTGCTATTATATGAGATAATGTAGCGAGATATCTAGAGATATGATTGGAGTCTCCGGCTTAGATCGGAACATGTGCTGGCACTCGCATACACAGGAGAGGACAGAATCTTTTATGAAGAGAGCCGTAGTTAATGATTTCCTACAGGACAGAAGAATTATTAACTTCGATGTGTACCGTTAGTCACGCCAAAGACTAGGCAACCCCATCACGGACAAGAGACTGCGGTGTGGCTATACTTCATGATAACGCGCGTTCACTTGTCTCCAGAATCACACACGCTGAGCTGCCATGTTCAAGTTTAAGCAGGTCGACCATTTACCCTACAGGCCAGATATGTCACCCTGCGATTTTCATTTGTTAAGTCCCTAGAAAAAATATCTGTAAATGAAGCGATTCAACACGTACGATGAACTCAAGGACGATGTGAAGTACTGATTCCAATCAAGGCCGCACGAGTTCTGGGAACAAGAAATTCTTCGGTTCATTATTCTATATTAATAAGTATTTACTAATGATATATTTATTAGATATTTTAAGTAATTACGCTGCAACTTAAGGCTATTTAATTTTTTTCTATAGCATCATAACCGATTTTTAAAAAAATATGCCATGCTGTTAAGCCTTTGTTTTCAAGAATATTAACTATTTAAGGTTTAGTTTAGTTTAGTTCAGTTATTTTAATGTTCCGTTTTCGAAGCAACACTATGGCTATTTTGGGACGGACCTCGTAATTTTGAACCATGGACAGATGACGAGGACAACACTTGAGCTGCCCCCCCTCTCCACACCACACCAGATGGAAGACGTTTGACCAGACAGATTTCACGTGCAAGAGACCCCCTTACACGATGGTTCTTCGGTGGAATCGAGATACGAACCTAAAACTCTCCGGTTCCGATGCCGAGACCATACCATCATGCAACCGCGGCCCCTAACTATTTAAGGAATTGTAGTAATTCATATAAATACTTATTCCCATTTTAAAGATTTATTGATTCATATGATGAATATTAATTAGATATTTTTTGGATTGATTAAGACATGTAAAAAATTAACCATTTTCAAGGACTGTCATCGATAATTTACACACTTCTTGAAAAGTAACATTTGCATGATAATATGTACGAAGTAAAATGGAACTAAGTGGTTTATAAAAATACTCTTATAAGCTATAAATTTAGCTCGAATAATAAATTTCAGAATTTCATAATTTAAAAAATTATTCATTTTAATATTCGGAAGTATGAAATGCCTTTTATATTTAAATCATATTAGTTAGAATATTTATGAAATGAGAGATTCAGAAAGCTCTGATTTTATTTCTCTTCTGTCCTTGTAATGAATTGGAACAAAAACATTATAAATTATTTAGTTTATTAACATATATACTTCTTAAAAATTCTTTAGATCAAAATAATGATTACAACTTCGGTGCTTAACAAATTTTTCATCATGTTTTTTAAACTATAGTTCTCTGAATCTATATCAATGCTTAACATAAACTTCTTTAAAAATTTTCAAAACTTAAAATCTAGAGAAATAACACAGAGTTTCTATATTATTATAACTATACAAAGTATACATAGTTACAGTTGTTTAGAAGAAAGTTGTAATTAAATCGAATTAATTAGTTTGAACTGTTTTATATAATATCCTTTTTTTTTTGTCATGGTAAGATTGCTTTGAATACTTCATGTGCTCATTTGTTAAAGTTCTGAAGCTTCACAGAATAATATTAAATAATAGTTAAGTGTTTACGAAATAAGAGAAAAGTTTGACGAAGGATATTGATTACATACGTATCTCTAATTAAAGTTATACCAAATCCTATTTTAAAGCAATCGGTTACCTAGATGCCTTCTGGAAATGATTATTACGATGTATTTCTGTTCGTTCAAACAGGAAATGTAAAATAAAAGTATAAGCATTGTCTCACTCTAATTTCGAAAGCAGATAAGTTACGCATTCTATGTGCATTTATCAAAATGCTTTAAATTATATAAAGAAATATGTTATGGTGTTTACGAAAATAAATATACTCCTCGAAAATCTATAAATTCAAAATTTTTATTCAGTCCTTTAGCACAATTACTTTCATTCTTTAAAACATTCTTGACCATCTAACATTTGATGCAAAAAAGTTTGAACTCTTCTAAGATTAAAACTGTTTGATTTACAAAGCTTTTAGAATTGCTGCGTGTGTGAAATTAATATAGATAAATCGTCTGTTGAGTAAAGTCAAAGATAACACTCAGTAATCTAAACTAAAAAGGAAATAAGCATTTTATCCATTTTAGCTATAAGAGGAAAGTATTACAATCTTTTAGTTTTAGAAAGATACAGAAATTATAAGAAAATCCTAGAACAAACGAGAAATAACAGAAATAAATCTAAAAAAATTGTAAGTAACTCACGTGCTAATACATATCAACTTGAGAACTGTTGCTTTCAGTTCGGCATTCATTGATTAGTGTTTTCGTTGCATTTATTGAATTATTATACTTATCAAATATTTCCTTTATTTTAATTCTCTGATGGCCAGAAAGTGTTTTGCACTTTCAATCACTTAAACTTTTCTATTTAAAATCTGATTCTATTTGATTTTGAAATACGGTGATTACAAAATATTTTTAACAAATACAAAGTATACAAAATGACTATAAAAATGAATGAGCAAACAAAATAATTATTTAAAAATAAAATTTTAATTTGTGGAAAAAATTGAAATTAATTTTCAACAGAATAATAAAATATATTGTTATTAAATACACTGAATTCCATCATAGATCACTTCAGATATTATAAATGCCTTCTTGTCTGCTTGAAAAGGGAACTCCGTTTAGCTCTTACTGGAAAATGATTTCATTAAATTTATTAATAAGAAATTTGACACTGAAATTATTAAAAGTTAAATTTATTACTTCCCGAAATATTACATTCTCTCTTCAGAAAGACGTGCTCCTCAGTTGTATTTCAAAAATATATTTTTAATAAAATATGTATGTAATTTATACTGAAAATAAAGTTTTCACAATTTATATTATATTTTGCACCCTTGCACAATTATTTTACTTTCAAATAAAATTTTCTGATTGGATAGTTTAATTATACGCACGCAATTTTCAACACATTAGCAAAATGATGCATTATAAAAGATATTGGACAATCAACACTGGATGCAACATGGAAAATATTTTGGCATCAATGCCTTATGCTGACATTCGTTCAGATGACGAGAAGTAAACCCGTGGCTGCGCACCTTTTCAAATCTATGTATCGCATTAACAATTGCAGGTAATGTCTGCATCACATTAACAAATGCATTTCAAACCTATATTAGATTAGCGATACGTGACGGATGTTCAGGCTAATCGAAATTTGAATTCGTAATCTTCTAATTCCTTAACGGGGGTCTTCACTTTTGCCACAGTCTGATGAGCTTTTAAAGACATCTTTAAATGGGAAATTAATTTTATAATAGCATTTACTCATTATTTTTGAGAAATAATTTATACCTTTTTAAGACATTTGATTAAAATTTCTCTAAAGTGAATTTTAAACAAATGATATATACACGTACAAATTGCTTCAGAAAAATGTCCAAAATAAAAAATTGTTGATCAAATGAAAACATATTGTTGAATGAAGATGGGATGATAGATAGAATTTCTGAGAATTTTAATCTTCTTATAAACTTCTACATAGAATGATTTTGCACTTCCTAGATACAGATATGATTTCTTTCAATTTTTGAGCAATAACTAGTTTTTATTCAAAACATAGATGCAAGATATTTTATAGAAGAAAAGCAATCAAAAGGAAACTCGATTAAAACTTCCTTCACTTTTTGCGTTCAAAATAAAAAGAAAACGCACTTCAGACAAATTGATTTCGATATCGGAAATTGTAAGCATTTTATTCGGAACTTGATTTTTAAATAATTCAGAAAGTCGTAGATTTAATTTTAAATCTTTGAAAAAAAAGTAAATTCTTGAAATATGATTTAATTTATATTTTGCGGATGGTGTTTTTAAATCTCAAAATATTCGATCACTGGGTACTTAAATATTTCAATTAAAAAATCCCAACATCAAGTAGCAAGCAATGTTTCCTTTTTTTTCTTTTTATATGAATAGATTTTGAATAATGAAGTTGTTATTCAGTTTTATCAGTGCTTTTAATGAAGGAATATTTTATTCGAATAAAACCAAAATGAATTTTTATAAAAAGGTAAATTTTTTAATGAATTAAAAAAGATAAAAAGGATACCTCTTGTTTAAGAAATTAAGTGAATGTTTTTCAAATCGCTCTTACACATACACATACATGAACATATTTTTTTTATTTAAAGTATTCATTTTTTTCAAAATATTTTTTTTTCTGAATATTAAACAACCATTTATCTTGCCTTAATCGAAACATAGCTTTCATGAGATTGATATTGACAAAACTAATGAAACACAGTAGTGTGATCTAAAAGCAATATTTAATATGTTATTCTGTTTTAAATTAAAATAAATGTTTTTCATGTAAATTATTTTTAAAATATATACTTTAAATTTCCTTTATAAATTTATCATTGATACTTGTTCGGAAACGTGATATTTTAAAAACTTAGATATAAAGACGATGAAAATTGATTTTTTAAATTAAGTCTTTTCAGAATGAAGACTGTGAGGAAGAAAAATTTTGTATACTATTTTTTGACGAATTGTGACATATTATAAATTTAAGAAAAACAAACCAATTAAAAAGAGAAGACACAATTTTATATTAAAACTGAGAACTTTTTGATTAGAAATTACTTATAATTTAAATTTTTTTTTTTATGCTGACAAAACGTATTAACATGGTAACGTCTTTTTCCTACAGTATTTTAACACTTTTTACACCTGTTGCCAAGTGTCTTTTTATATCTTTGGAATAAATAGAAAAATATAACTAAACATTTTTTAAATTTTTTTAAATAATGAATTACAATGAAATATACTTTGCCTTTATTTTTAACTTCATACAAAGTTTATACTTTTTAAAATGCATTTTTTTTAATGAAACAATTATTTTAAAACACGAAACTTTTTTTTTTACTTACCATGTCATAATACTTTCTAACATCCTTGAAACAATTGTACTTTAAAACACAAAATACCTCTTCTTATTTTTTTTTCATTTTCAAGGATTATATCAAGGATTCTCATCACACACAAAAAAAAGTAATTTTTCTTTAGATATTATTTACCCTTTCAATATGAACTGCTAAATGCGACGATTTCCTTTCATGTAAAAATGAAATGCTTAAAGAAAAACAGAAAAAGCAAATTGACCAAATCATATTAGTAGAACGAAACTATTCGCTAACTTCTAACTACCGAATATACATTAAAAATTCTATTTGCATCATAAGTAAATAAAAATAACCTTGAATAGCCATTTTCAACATTTAAAATACCTTAGGACACATTGTAATGAATACTTCATATTGCGTTGGAATTAAATATACCAAATGCGATAAGCATTTCCACTGTAGTGAAATTTACGCAAGAGCATGGAGATTCCCAAACACATTCAAAGGAAAACAAATAAGCTAAAATAGTTCTTGCCAGGATACGATAGCTATGATGGACGTGTCAAGATTAAAATATGTCATTTACAATAATCCATTCTTTATTCAGATTGTGTCTAGCAATGTGTGTATGATGAAATTTTATTAACATATAGGTTAGTCTGAAACATGAGACAGACGGAGCAAAAGTTTAAAAAATAATGGCACATATGATAATAGAGGAAATTACTAACACAAAATTTTGAAAGATTTATATTCGTTAAAAAAATAGCTAAGACAAATTATGATAAACATGAGATTTCATTTTCGCATTTTTTCTATTTAGTACAATGTTTGGAAAAAATTACCATTTATTGGGTTGTTCGGATAGTCATTTCTTTTTTTTTTGTCAAAATGAAAAGAAATTTTCGTTTAATGAATAAATTATTTATGAAATTATAAAATTGCCATTCTGGTCTAATAACTTTTGCCATATTTTTGGTAGTAACATGATTACACGCTCATAAAAGTTTTGGTCTTTGCTGTAAAAAAAACTGATCGAGGTGGTTTTTGGCCTCCTCAATTGAAGGAAAAATTTTGCAAATCAGTTCTGGTACTGATGTACTGTTAACACATCTTCTCCACATATATTGGCTAATTTATTTCTGGCTTGACAGCATTTTTACCTTTTATATAGCAAAAAAGAAAAAAATGACGAAAATGCTGTTTATTGCTCTCCATATTTAAAAGGGCACCATCCAAAAACTACTGCGAAGAATCAGCTGCACTTTTTCACACTCAAGCCTTGCTATATCAGCTCTTAAAACATAAAATGATTTTGCGGTTTAAGTATGAAATTGGGTGCGAAAAATACAATTAAATCCTCTGTCGGGAAAAAACGAAATTACTTTCCGAACAACCTAATAATATGTAAAAGCTGTCAACGGTTTGCGTAAAAATTAGTGTTAACATAAAATAAATTTAGATGAAATAGCATACACATGTATAGACAGTGGCATATCCAAACCTTTTCAGTCATATTATTTTGTATATAATGGATATATATAATGGATTATATATCTAATGGATTTTTGTTTAATGTTAATTAGATAGATCATTGGTTAAATATAATAGTTATTCTTTCTCTACAAAATATCACAGAATTTGGTGAGTAGGATATTTTGTTCTGTTTCTGGTTTTCTTTCGATTGAATGGATAAAAATGGAAAGATTTATATTAAAATCCATTAAAATATTCTTATCATTTAATACAATCGAAAGTTATTTGTTATTTCATTAAATCCTAATGATTTGTATTCTTTTGTATGTAATAATATTTAGATAAGATGGAAATGAGCTTTTATTTATTTATTATTAATATATTGAAATTTACAAGCATCATAACCATTTTTGAAACATGTCGCATTTGAGAAAAATATTTTGCTTTGATGAAAACATTTCTCTTATAAGATTTAAAAACAGAAATGCTTTTACTGTTTTTTATGATTGCAATTGTTTTACACATCATCTTAAAGAGTTGTAGAGTTGTTCAGAGTTTAATACTTGTCGCATTTAATTTTCAAAGAAATTGGAATATTTTTTATTTAAAAATTCCTACATTCCTCTTTGAAAGTTTTTGGCAATTCTTCAGTTTGATATGTTGAAGTTTCTTTTCTTCAGTTTGATGGGCTGATTGAATTTTAATTTTTCATGCACATGAATAACAAGAAAGCTTTGGCATTCTTTCTCAATCAAATATATTTGAAAAATGAACTATTATTTTTCCTACAGTTTAAAAAAATGAAATTCCTAATCTAATTTTTAAATTAAGTATAAGTCTGAAATATAAATAAATCAAATTTTTAACACATAAAACAGTAGGTTAGATTTAAATGAAATACATGCTTGTAAAATCATCTTTATGAAAAACGTATACGGAATTGCGCTCTATATATATATATATAGTAAGGTTAAATCGAAAATTTTATTACATAAAATTAAGCATGGGCTATTTTACATGCCAAGTTAGAATAGCAAACTTGACATTAATGTTAAAGCCAGGCTACATTAAAGCTTTGGTAAAGGTAGCAAACGTAATCCTGACAAGGATACAAAATGAAGTTAGAAATAACCACTACATTAATTGCCATACTTCTAAATTAATGGAATCTTCAAAATAGAGTCTTATCGGATATATAATTATTGGTTTATTAGACTTAAATAAATGCTATCATTATAATTATTAAATGCCCTCATAACATTAATAGTCTCATTATTAAAGTTATTCAACTTAATAAAATGCATAAAATTTGCTTTTATCAGCAAAATAAAAAAATGAGATTAAATTCTTTAGAAGTAAAATGTTAGCTGCAACATCTCTAATAATGACATATTAATTGCAAAATATATTTCTCTTTATGAAATAAAATATTTGAATTATAAGTCAAATGCTCCCTTTTAACATCTAGACAAACGATTTTAATATCCAAAACATGTTTGCTTCCTTGTTCGAAATAACATCTTCTTCCGCATGAAACTTGCTTCCCATTGTATTACAAGAATTCCTTTCATCTTTCGGATTGCAAAATAACTCATAATACGTATAGAACTTGAGACAACAAACAATTCTTTTTAAAATAGATTTAAATTCTTATTAGGATTCAATGTAGTTAAGTATACTTATTGACTTGTCTTAGATGTTTTGTCAAACCTTTGAGGAAATCTGAAGCAAAATTTACCAAAGAGTGATTGAAAAATTCGTTTGAGAATTTCATAGTACAGTTTCGATTTTGTCTCCTCGAATGGTGAAGGGGGAGGGGGAGGCTCAGATTAAACAAAATATTACATATTTATCAATTCCTTTGAAAGTCTGTTTCAGAGAGGAATGCTTTTTTAACTGAATAAAATAGTCATATTTATGCATAGCCAACATAATCATAACACATTAAGGCTCACATATTGTGCTCAAATTGTTAGAAGTTTTCTTTTTTGCGCTAAACCATTATTTAAATGTAGTATATTAACATAAGACAAGTATTGTAACTTAAATTCTTCTATTTATAAGTTTGCTACTCTAATTTTCAGTCATATGTATGAAACAATATCATTCAGCAAAAATGCACAAAATACTAAAACTTATTCAGGATAAAGCATTTTAAATTGTGAAGTGTGTTAAAAAAATAGAATTTCAATCATGAGAAATGGCTGCCAAAATAAATATTTAAAAAATTACATTGTTTAGTTTTTATAAAATATCGCTTTGACTATACACATAATGTATTTATTATTTACATGCATTTAATTATTTAATGTGCTGTGCATCTAATAATTTAGCCATATTTTTAAGTACTTCAGTTTCTATTACCTAAAACGACAAATATTTTGCTATTTTTACGATTAGTAAAATTTAAAAGAAAAATAAGAATTTATAAGTTTAGTTATAAAATATTTACACATGCTAAAAATGCTCGATTTGTTTCGAGTAGAAATCCTATATTTCGAAATGATATCAATATTTTCCAGATTAAAACAGCTCGAATGCATATAGAATGTTGTGCATTTGAGTAAAGAATTGATGAGTTATTAGCAAATGAAATTTCAAACAACTATACTGAATAAGAGTTGTTGTTTTTAATTCATATATTTCAAGATAAAATGTATCCTTGACAGAATATATTTACATTACAATATTCGGGAATAAAATTATGTTGCTTTAAAAATGTAAGAGCATTTAATGTTTTTAATTAAAATGTTTGAAAAAAAACGGTCAAAACATTTTACGTCAGCCCTAAGATCAAAACTTTAAAAAAATTATGTTTCAAATATTATCTGTTTCCTACAAATAGTTTAAAAATATTTAGCAAATCCCGGAAGCTTCTAGGGAAGTATAATCTCCGCTTTTATTGAGAAAAAATGTTTAAACTTTATAAAATAATTCTTTTACGAAGTAAAAAGATCTCTAGAAGAGACTAGAAAACAAAGTATGTCTTCCAGAGTTATTTCACACCCACTCTCCCGCCCACACCATATTATCTATCTATCTATCTATCTATCTTTTTATATGAAATAAATGTGATTGTGATAGAAAAAAACTGAGCTGGTTAATGAAAGGAAAATAAAATCATAATTCTGCATTAAGTACATATTTATATCGTGTCAAATATCTGAATATATTAAATATTATTTAGTAAAATTCGCAAACTGCTCTTTGGATGTGGCTCATGCGGTGTTTTCAGATTTCGACAAAATATTTTTTTTTTCAAAATTAAATAATAAGGGTAAATTTGTTATTATTATTTTACATCATCTCTTATAAAAATATTATGTTTAAAAATTCAAAAAATTATTTTAAAATAACAAGAGATGGAAATTTGAATATGAAAATCAATTGACTTATGCCAAATATGTTGCATTGTTAAAAGAAATTTAATAAACATTAAACTAAATTTTTAATGTTTCAAGAAATGTTTAATGTTTCGGGCATCCATCTCCTATTTTTCAGATGCTCTGATTTTTTTAAATAAATATTTCAATCAAATTAATTAGTAAGTTGTATTTCTTAGTGAAGAAATAAATATACAAATGAAAGCACTTATTTCGAATTGTTATTTAGAGCCGTTCCATCGTTATTAGAAATGAATTTATGAAAGATCATCATATTTTAATACAGCAAATTTATTGTACTTAAATAAAAAGAATGAAGAAATGCATCAATAAAATAACTCTTTGTAAAGGTAAAATTATTGAAACAAATGCTAAGTCCTTTTTGCATGTATCCGGTTATTTAAAACCGAAATGTATACACTTTTGTACACATGGATTTCTGATTATTCAAAATCATTCACAATGAGAAAAAATTGGAATTTCAATTTAAAAAGGTTAAAATTATGTAAATATAAATAAATAGATAATCACTTATGCAAATGCAGCATGCACAATTTTATCAAGGATATAATTTCCAAATTTCCGTCGAATTTAAATTTTATATATTGGCAGGTGTAAGAAAATATTCAGGTGTTTTTATACTGTCTAATAATTTTTGATTAATTGATTTCGAAATACAACACTGCATATTTTAATAATTAATTATTTAATTCCAGAAAATGATTTTGAAATACAGTATCGTAAAGAAACCTCTCACCGAAATAAAGACTTTTCTCTCAAAAATACTACTGAGATCTGCAAAATATGAAATGTTCAGAAAAAGTTTGGAATGGAAATATACAATTATGATTTCGTACAGGCCGGGATAGCGTGATCGGTAGGGTGTTGTACTCGTGTGTGTTAAATTGCGAGTTCGAATCAGTCTGACTAAGATTCCTCGTGCGTGGTGGTGATTGACGCTCATATAAATCTGTCAGGGTCACAAACTCCTCCATATCGAGAGTAATATCACTGGGGATACTGTTCAGAAGAGATCATTCTTTGATTGAAGTATGAATTACGATATGTGAGTGAATGAATACAAATGCATGAGAGGAATCCGCCCCGTAGAAAGGGATATGACACATGAGGGGGCAAAGTCTACTCTTAGCCCTAGATGTCGCAACTAAAAAAGAGATGAGACGCATCTTATCAGCTTAGATTGCTGTCTTCGTAACAGTGGGTTGGTCCAGTGGCTAGTGCTATAAAAAACAACATGATTTGTAACACTTTTATATTAACATTATAGACTTCCATCCAGAATAACCTGCCAGTAATCTATATTTGTTGGGTCAATCGAATGCAAAATCGTGGTAATCCAAATTCTTTCGTAATAAGCACATGGGACGAAATCAATGGACCTAATACTTCTACAATGATTCCATTGTCGATTATTCCTTTTAACTGCCCTCAGGTTTTTTTCTCATTGCAAGAAGAAAATTTCTTCTTTTCTTCTTGATTGGTGCATCTTCACTTTGCATTAATTTTACTGTGAGCCGTATTGAAACTATTGACATTAGCGTTGCATGTAGAACTGAAGGTTATACATTTTTAAAAAATAATTTTCATTCTTTTTTTTATTAAGTTCCTTACTATTCTCCAAGATTCCTCGGATGATGTTACGTTTAAAAAAATCTTGTATCCATTGTCTTCTAGAATAGATATCATCATTCCATTTCAAAATTGAATGATGATATCCATTCTGGTTCAATCTAGAAATTAACAGCTCTGACCACAGTGTTGAATTAATTTTCCAAATTAAAATTTTATGTCATATATATCCGTTACATCGTTTGAATGCAGAAGTATGGTAATTCGTCATGCTTCTTAATATGATTAATAGATGAGATAAAAGGTCCTAACATTTCTCCGATTATTCCATTGCCACTTATTTCTTTTAATAGAACGCAGAAAATTTCTTGAATGATGCATAATAAGCTTGCATCTGTATCAATTTTATGTTGTGCCTTAATGCAACAGCTGACATATGAGAAAAGAAAGTTATAAATTTCTTGAAATAATTTTTATGCATTTCTTTGTTTATTTATTCCATCTTCTAACTCAAGCAATGTTACGTTTAAGAAAATGACATAGAAAAGTAATGATATTTACTATCTTGATATTGAATTTACTTTCTTGATATGAATGATATTTATTACCTCGCAAAACAATTTTGATCACAGTGTTGGATTCCAAATAAAAAAAAAATTAACTGAGATGGGATACTTATTCTGAATGATATATTTCTGAGTGACTTGTGAAATTTATTCCAGCATAGCTGAAGTATTCAGGAACGCCAAGAACCAATTTCTTATTATAATCCTCTTCTTTGCCAACACAAAGCATAATTTTTAGGATTTAGGCTTTTATAAAAAACAATATTTTTTTTCTTTTTGTACATATATATTATTAAGTAAATCTATTGATCGATAGTGAATTTCTGAAGAAAATTCAAACTGAAAAGGCATTTATAGTAGATATCAGGTACTTAGAATACGTATCCGAATTTTTTGAACTTTTTTTTTAAATCGTGCATCTACCTTCTATTGTGTATATCGATTTAAATCGTGAAAATAAGTCAATAAGTCAATTTCACTTTTTAGCAATGATACTATTACGGTAGACAAACAAATTTACAAATCCATAACTCGAATTTGTAATACTTTTCCCTTATGAGCATAATTCCAATGTTGAAAGGAGATTTACCAGTATTGAACAATATATTAATTCGTATATTAGCAAATTACATTCGTTAAAAATGGAAATATATACGTATTTAAATAAATTGAAAACCCCACCGTTAAAGTAAGTTTTCTTTAACAGAGATTTAGTTTAGATAATATAATAAAAAATGCTATTATTTTGATATTACATAACATGGAAAAAGGCAGTTTTATTTATAGCAAGAAGAATTTTGTTATAAAAATTAAAATGAATCTCTTTCTCTTTTTCTCTCTCTCTGTATATATATATATATACAAGGTGGCCAGAAATAAAACACCCCTACTCTGACCTCCATGGATATCGAACTACTCAGTGTAAAGGCTCAAAATTTTGTACACATACTATTCATACTACTACTACACATACTATACTATGGGGAAACGGATTTCACGAAAAAAAAATTAGTTCCTGAAATCACCGATAGGTGGCGCTGCACAACTGGAACTATGATCAAAAGACACAAATAATAATAAAAATTAAAATGTTTATGCGGAATGGAATGCTTCCATGCTTCCTTTTTAATTTTTCTGCCCCTTATGGAAAATAAAAATAGTAAAGAAGCTAGAACTCCCGTTGTAACTGCAATTTCATACTGTAACCAGAAAAATTTGCATAAAGCATGGTTAGAAGCCATGTTCTGGGTATAAAAGAAGTTAAAAGGTGGGGAATGTCATTCTTATTAGTGATGGCTGTCACGCTGCCAGAACGCGCTTTGCTTGTGAAGTTGTTTTACGAGAATAAAGGAAATGCTCCAGCAGCACTTCGAGAGTTTCGCCGACTTAAGGATTTGCGTAAGGGACCATTGCTTCCACAAGCTCTCAGGAGAATGATCGCTCGATTCGAGGAAACTGGACATCTTGGAGTTCAGCCTGGTCGAGGACGCAAACCGGTTCGTTCAGATGTCGTTGAAGATGTTGCCACCGGTATTGTTGAACAGTCAATGGATAATGTTTTAGGCTGCAGTAGTGCACGTGCAGTGTCACGACACTTGGGTGTTCCCTATAGCACAGTGTGGAACGTACTCAGAAAAATGGTGCATTGTTTCCCGTACAAAATCCGCCCTAATCAACAATTGCTGGCCACAGACAGGGAGATGCGACTGACCTTTGCATTGACATTTCTTGCTGGAGTTGAAGTGGATGCATCGTGGCCGTGGCAGATTCTGTGGAGTGATGAGGCCCATTTCCACCTCAGTGGAACAGTGAACACCCATAACTGTCGCATATGGGACACGACAAACCCCCGTACCTTCCAAGAGATTCCACTCCACTCACCGAAAGTTACAGTCTGGTGTGGATTCACAGCCACATTCATCCTTGGACCGTTCTTTTTCGAAGAGGTTACTTCCAATGGCCTTGAGACATGTACCGTGACGGCCAACAGGTACAAAAGGATGCTCGAAACATTTGTTGTACCCCATTTTCAGCAGCGCCAATGCCTTGACACCATTACTTTTATGCAAGATGGAGCACCTCCACACATTGGACTCCCTGTGCAACAGTTTCTTCGCCAACATTTCACCACTGACAGAATAATCAGTCGCGCGTTTCCGACAACTTGGCCATCTCGTTCACCGGATCTTAATCCGTGTGATTTTTGGCTTTGGGGACACTTAAAAAACCTTGTTTATCGAGAACGTCTGATAACCTTGGCAGATTTGAAAGAGAGTATCAGTCTGCATGTGAGAAGCATCTCAGATGACCAGTTACGATCCGCAGTTGAACAAGCTGTCCACAGACTTCACATTTTACATCTTCAGGAAGGGAACCATATTGAGCAGCATTCCCTGCATCGATAACGTCCGTGTTTCATGTATGCTTGGTACTTTCAAATAAAATGTGTTTAAAACGTGTTTTTGTGTCTTTTCAGCATACGTCCAGTGGTACAGCGCCACCTATCGGTGATTTCTGGAACTAAATTTTTTTTTCGTGAAATCCGTTTCCCCATTTTTTGAATAGTATGTCCACAAATTTTCAAGCCTTTACACTGAGTTGTTCGATATCCAGGGAGGTCAGAGTAGGGGTGTTTTATTTCTGGCCACCCGGTATATATATATATATATATATATATATATATGGTAAGACAGTATACAGTGCTTTAGTTAATTTAAATTTAAAAGTCTTTAATGGCGTTAAGTTAACTGAAATAATTTTAATTTTTCATCTTTAACTCTTTTAATTAATTCATTTATTATTGTATTAACATTTTCTTTTCAGCCCCAATGGAAGATAAAAGACCCCCGAAACTGCACGCTTTCTAAAATAAATCTTATTTCTTCATGATTTTGAAATACATTTCAACTGAGTCAGCAATTAGAAGAATATTTGATATGTCAGATATTTAATAATATTTTAGACCTTGCATATTTATCAATCAATTAGTATTTTATTCTGTAAGGAAATTTAATTCATAAGTTTATTAGGCATTCGCCTATTTATTTATTAATCTTACTAATGTGAGAATTATTAATAATAGAACATTGTTGAGATCAACAACATATTAATATGCAACTAGTATTTCAGAGTTAGTGCAGCTTTATTTATTCATTTTGATTTATTTCTTACTGCGCAGAAGTTCTTGCAAAAATATTTTGTCTTTTCGTTCTGTGCTATTTACGGCATCTTCAAAAGAAACCTCAACATGAAACATTATAATATTGAATTAATATTACAATCAAAATTAATATGCCAATATCATCTGAAAAGAGTTTTTTTATTTTAAATAATTGTGATATTGACAAAAAATTATAAAAGGATTTGTCATCAAAAAAGTTTTTTTTTAATGTATAAATTTTTAAATTTGCTATTTTCTAAAATAACAATTCAATGGCTAGCAATAATTCTTCGACGTTTTGTGATGATTCTTCATAGATAAGCCTTTGACCAAAAAATAATAAATAAAAGTTTTGTGAATCTTTGCTTCATATGTGACATCAAAATGCATTTGATCATATTGATAGGTAAAGAACAATATAATTTCGTAATTTCAATCACAATTTATATGAAAATATTTAAACACATGAAAGGTATATTAAATATTTGCAGAAAAATAACCAACATTTCATGAATTATAGCTATTATGTGTTTAAACAATCCCTCACAGCTTTAACTGGTTTATAGTTTTATAATTTTTGCACCTATAAGAATAATATTAAATATATATTTTTATAGATATAATTTATCTGGGGTTGAACCTTGGAGGATCACTTTGTTCGGAAATATCTAAATTCACTTTTTTTGTTTAATTAATGTAATATTTCTTATTTCATGCTATTTATTTGGTTTTGGTTTCATATCATGTTTCATTGGCTAGTCTTCCACATTAAATATCAAAAGAAACAGCACATAAACTGCTGATTTTTAAAAAGAGTTATAGGGAAAGGGGTTTGTTTGTTAATAAGCTTTAAAATTCAATATTTATAATCTAATATATGCTTTTAA
>JAPMOQ010015914.1:2510939-2543623 GCA_026543055.1 Argiope trifasciata
TATATATATATATATATATATATATATATATATATATACTGTGTGTGATTATTTTGTATATCAAATCACAATTTATATTCTACAATCTTATCCAATATAAATCAATGACACGAACAATGAACTTATGAAGTATAATTTTGAATTTATAGTATTGCAATAAGAATCTATAATAAAATTCATGAGACAGGATTTAATACATTTGAGAGAAAAGCAATGAACATAAATATTTTGTATTTTTTTCATCAAAATTCCAAATGCTGTGTAAGTAAAAATAAAACTAGTAATCATGGTTTATCATTTCTGATGAAACACAAATACATTTATCCTTTATTTTGCATTTTCATGCGGAAATTAATGGATAAAAAATATCGATTGTAAAATTTAGCTCATCTAAAAAAAAGGCTAAATTTATGCAAGGATGATTTTATTTATTGAATGAGACTGAGGATAAGAATTGTCAAATGACTTTGCATTATTTTGATATGAACCTTGTAGCTTATTAGAATATGACAATGAAAAATAGTTTCATGTCATAAAAGAACATAACTATATGTTTTCGAGAATTATGGATAACTTTAATAATTTTAACCAACAGATATTATTTGTTTAAGATAGAAAGTTGAATGTACATAATTCATAATTTAAGGTTATATGTTCCAGAAATTATTTGCTTATATTAATGCATACAGGATATTTTGAACGTAATTTAAGCTCTGATGTGAGGTTTTTACAATATTAATTAAAATTTCTAAGAATAAAAAAGTTTTTAAGCAATTATATTATTTTAATTTTTAAAAGGAATTAAATTTAGAAGGAATGCTAGCATTTTCAATCCCTCCTCGCACTACTCGAAAAACGACGTTCGAAACTTTTCTTATACATTTTTCTGAAATCTGAAAGTATTTTTCCCGAAAAGGATTTACGAAAAGCTTTTAAACTTTTTGATTTGTTGAAACATTTTGGATATTGAAATAAGACTTGGGAGTTTGAATGCGAATAAGACACTTCTTTTTTTTATTTAAATCGCAAGGAATGTAGTGTAAAGCTGGTTTGTTCCTATGTTGAGTTTCTGAAAGTTCTTAGAAGAAGTAAATAATATTTTTGTTTACGGAAACATTTCATTTATTTTGTATAAATTTCCTTTATCGGACGCTGCGGTTTATCCTAAAATAGAAATAACATTTTCTTAATGGGATCTGGCATAGAAAACACCAGATTTAAATTTCAGCATTTTAAACTCCAGACGATTTGCGTTTTGTTGCATTTGACTCGATTTTTGATTTGCTGCCTTTGCATATTTTGAAAAAATTCTTGTAATTCTCTTTATATGTTTCAAGCCCTTGCTTTTGCAGGAAATACGATTTATCTCACATAATTAAAAAAATACATTAAAACTATTTTCTCCTGACTGTATAACGGGAAAAAATGTAGGAATAAGCACGAAATTTATTGAAATATATGAATAATTTAGAAACAATTTTTGACTTGACAACTGATTTTAATTTTAAATCTCGTTTCATTTTTAAAGCCACTCATTGCTTTTAAACTTAAAATTACATCTTCAAATAATTTCCATGTATTAAATTTTACAAGAGGTATTCAAACGGAAAGGAACGATACAACACTGAAGACTTTATTCAAGGTACATTCCATAGGTCTGAGCACAAAGATTGCGCTGCTTAACCAACCGAAAGATTCCTTTTAAATAACTCTAGAAATGTCGAAATTTGAAAATGAATTTTAAGAAAGTTAAAAAAAGCATAATTTGTTCTAAAGTTACATACTTTAGTACTTTTTTTTTCTTTTATAAGCATATATAATTGGTTGAATTCGGCGCAGTAGATGATAAATATACATACATAGTCACATGACTTTATATTTAAGCTAAAATTTTAGTTTGCATGGGTGTTCAAATGAAAAGGCACGAAACGATACTGTGAGTATAAATGAAGATTTTTTTGAAATTAACACCATAGGCGCTCTCACAATGAGTTGAAGTATCCCTTGTTCCCAGTATTATTGTGGCCGTGACGAAACCCAATCCTTCACATCATCCTAGAGTTCGCCGTCCAAGTTGAAGCGTTTCCCTATCAGACCAATCACATGAAATTCATCGGTCGATATGTCCTGGCTGTAAGGTGGATGATCAAGCTGCTCCAATTTTAACTTGACAAGTTCTGCCTGTGTGACTCTTGGGACGTGTGTACTTGCATTGTCATAGAGCAAAACCACACCTTCCTTGAGTAGTTCCGAACTTTTGTGCTTGATGGACCTGCTTAGTTTTTGGAATGCCTTACTGTAGACATCGGAAGTAATGGTTTTTCTGCACTCGAGGAATTCAATTAGTGGATTTAATCGCACGGCGCTCTTTATAAGAGCCTCTGATCAATCTCCACATGCATACACTCATATATACTAAAATCTATTCAAGATACTCCAATTGCATTCCTCGATGACTCGCTACTTTCAACCATTGATGCATAGGCAAATGTGTTAACGGGTACATGTCACGACATTTTCCGTACCTTTTCATTTGATCCTCCATTGTATTTCCTGAATGGATATATTTATAGCGCGTTAATGAAAAATCCTATTGAAGAAGGAGAATAATTTATATTTTTTGAAAAAATGCAGATTTAATTGAGTTAATTTAGTGTTATTGACAGCATGAACTTCATTTTTTTTCATATGACTCTTACATTTTTATGCAAATTATGTAATTTCTTTGCCCTGCCTATGGTGTGATTAATATCAGTGAAATAATATAATAACATAAATAAAACTGGGTATGATAAAAATAAAAATATTTTATTGATTTTGTATGTGGTTTGTAGCATTTTTATCCTCAAAGGTAATGATGTTCGCCTTGGTTAGAAAATGGTAGAAATCGGATGATTCGTTTAAATTGAAAATAAGCCAAAAGTACAGACACACAATTAGAAAGTTTACTAAAAGCATTTTTATTAGAATTTTAAAGAAATAAAAATAGAGAGTTTGCTAAAGCATTGTACTTAGAATTAAAAAAAAAAAAACAAATTTTCATGATTTTTGGAAAATGAATTTCTATATGAATATAAAATATTTGATTCACTGAAAAAAAAAAGTACCAAGTCAATGAAGTCAAAAAAAGAAGGAAAAAAATGCCCCTTAGAAGAAATATTTCTTTTGTATTCTAAAAAATAATAATTTAAAATCAATAAGAAAAGGTATTTAGCTCATTACTGTTTTAATTTAATGAAAAATTTTTAGACGAATAGCTTAAAAGATTAATAAAATTGCTAACAACAGATAATTTTATTAACAATTAATTAAAGCAAATTAATAGCAAGAAACTCAGACTCAGTCAGGCTCAGACTAATCAGAGTTTGATAGTTACTGATGACAATAATATAATCAATAAATTTAGTGTAGTCTAATAAAAAAAATAAAAATAAAAACTTTTATGAACTAAAACGATTTTTTTAATCCAGTTTACAACCAAGAAATACTAAATTTTTACCATATGAAACCTTAAGCAGACCAGTACTTATCTACGGCTGAGAGAAAAAAGGTGGAGCAAATAAAATAGCCATTCTTGAAAGAAATATTCTGCTAGCCATTCCTGGTGGGATAGAAATCCACAATATTTTGAGAAGATATAACTTTGAGATGCATAAAATCTATAGAGAGTCATACATTATAAAATTCATGAAAATAAATCGGATGAACTGGTTTGCTCATATATTTAAAATGGATGATGATTTCATATTTAAAAAATCTTTTACATTAACCTTTAACAAGTTGGAAAATAAGTAGGCCCGAAATGAGCTGGATGGAGTCAGTAAAAACAGATTTCTTGTCTATACAGGAAAGAAACTGGCACACAAGTGTCGAAAATAGAATGTTTTGGAACATAATTCAGACGAAGGCACTGGCCCACTCTTGCTGTATAACCAAATATAATGACGATTACTCATAGTTTCAATTTTGACTCTGTTGTAAGAATCAGTACATTAGTCTTATCAAGAGAAAGTTAGAGGTCAATAGATTTAATTTGTGGCGAAATTTAAATGAAACTGTAAATACTACAATAGGCAGAATCTAGTTGTAGCTAAAGCTGAAAGTGTGTCTTTACTGTTATTTGCATGCCTGTGTGACTTTTTGCATATATTTTCTCTAACAAATTCATAATTAAGAAATTACACATGATATCTCTTTAATTTTTTGAGCAGAGATTCCGTTTGTTCAAGTGCAATAACCTCAAACAAGTTTGTACATAATGGTAAGTATAAATAAAGTAATAAATGAAATAAAATTCAATCTACTTAATAATTTATACTTTAAAGTGTATATTAGTAATGTTTTCTTATGTCCAGCCTAATCATTTAAAAAATATTATTTGGGTATTTGAAATTGAATCAAATTCTGATCTGAATTCTGAAATTGACCTTTAAGGAGAAGCATCAATATTTATATGTTTCTAAAACAGCAAAGAAAATAATAGTAATATTTCAAACAAGCCCTTTCAAATATATTTTGAAACAAATCTATTAGCATAACAACAATATTACGATGGAAAATCTTTTTTTCATGCAAATTAGAGCCCATCATTATCTATCGCAAAAAGCGGAAGGTCATGTTGAACTTTTATATGGATGAGAAAATAAAGAAGAAAAGATATTACTTTTTGACTAATGTTTTTCAACTTTATCTTCAGGTAGAAATTCCACCTGCTGTGCTATGAATGCATATCTGAAAAATTCGGAACATTTTTTTGTTGTTGTTACAAAAGCTTTTATGTTTTTTAGTGGCTGAAGTTGAAAGTAATATAGTAGTGTAGTTTTTTTGAACATATGTATAGTTAAAAAATGAATTATTTTCTTGAAATTTCTAGAAACAAAAAAACATGATGACCTTTCATCCTTCGTCAAAAAAAAAACCCTTACATTTTTGTCATTGATTCTGCAGAAACATGCAAATTGTAAGAAGAAAGGACATAGCCTAATTATAAGAGAGCTAACAGAAGCTTTCAACAAGCTAGGCAAAAAAAAAACTACATTTTTATAACAATATCGAGCAACAATACAACAATACATTTTTCGAGAAGAATTCAATATTTAATAGTTGAATTCATCTCGAATGTCGATAGCATGAAAATTGATGACTGCACAAATGAAATCAGAAACATAAAAACAATCAAAAATTTGTTTTTTAAAGGAATACTTGAAAATATTTCTGAATATTCATTAAAACTATCTTGCTCCTTCAGTCTATTAATCAACTATCGATACTGAATGAATCAAGATGAACTTCCTTCACTAATTATTCATAAAAAATACGATGTATTTTTTGTTGAGTATCTATCTCACTGGAATAAGATTGATCTAGATAATCCGTAGTATTTTATTTATAAATAAAATGCATTTTATTTATTGATGTCATATTGTTGAGTAATAAATAAGCAAAGATGGAAAATCTTAGCTTCACTAAATGCCTTTAAAATTCATTATCCCCCCAATTAATAATGTTATCATATTTGAACTGTGAATTAGTGTTGTGCTATGTATGACATTTCACTTAAGAATATCATGATAATGTATTTTAAATACTGCATATCTCAAACTTTAAATAGAGATTGCATTAGTGGCTAGTCGTTCAGACTTCTGAATGTGAATGAATTATGATTCTGATTCATATGATTTATAAAACGGCTGTGGTAAAACACTTTTGATTGCTTATTTTTGATATTCAAAAAAATCCGGTTCCAGTTGATTTATTCTCGAATGAGCGCTATGTTTGGTGATACACTTTAAATTCAATATATATTTGAAAGAGTAGATATTACGCTTTCAACATGGTGTGATGTTTATACTCTTTGGTTTGGAACACAATTGTGGTAATACCTGAACTTTTAGTGGTTTGAAAAAAAAACTTTATAAAATCTCATATCGATATGTTACGAAATAATTGATTCTTCAAGAAATTCTTAACAAAACTAATAAAATAAAGAGAATTTATTTGGCAAAATAAATTATAATTATCAAAAAAATACAAGAGAAAATATTTAGATGTTATGATTTAAAAATACATGAATGAAATAGCTTCTTTTGCATTTTTTATACTGTTTTTCCAATGAAAACAAATGATAAATGGCAATTTTTTATATATAAGTGTAATAAAAATATTATTAAACTATTAAAAAATTTAAAATATAGATTAATAATCAGAATTATTTTATCACCTTTATTTATTTTAATTTTTATTGTTATTACTGCAATGAGAGGAAATATAACAAGCAAAAGTAAAAACATGCAATATCCGCTCGAGTCATATCTGCCTATATCCGAATAAAAGTAAAACTAAAGCATATTCAGAATCAATATTTATTACGGAAAACTTTGCTAATATCACCGCACTTATTTCTAATAATTAAATTTTGCATATAAATAGTTTAAGCAAGTGAAACTAAATAAAATAATTTTTAAAAATGTATTTAAAATAAGATCTATTTATTTTATATTCCTTGAGCTTTTTTTTTGAAAAGTATTGTGGCTACAAGTAAATTTTTATGTGTTTTTGTTATAGTATATATATTAATTACTAATTATTTTCGCTATTGTATGAATTTATGTTTTAAATTTGAAAAAAACTGCATTTTACAAACTGTTAAATGTAGTACATGCGATATCTTCTGAATAATCAGTTCATTCAATGGATTTAAAGTTCTGTAGCATTAAAAAAAATAAGAAATGTTAAATTCAAACAAAAACTGGAATGTGCTTTAGCTGACTTTATATCTAAGCTTAATTTAGTAATCTTAAGAAAATGGAATTTTCTGAAAATATCCAATGTCAAGTACAGATTTTGAAGCACTTTTTTATGTTTTTGCTTCACTTCCACAATTTTGCAACAACTTGCTTTGTTTTTCGTTATTGATTAGGCATCTTTATGTATATTGCTTAAAAGGATAAAGGTTTTTGGACTGGAAAAATATTCCAAACAAAGCATTTTTACCAAGAACTAAAAAGCAATTGAAAGTTTTAAAAAATATATATTCTACGTTTTAATCTTTGTTTTGTAATCATTATTTTAAATGCTAGAATTTTCCAAAAAATACATATTTCCTAAAAGTTATGATAAAATTAGGGAGTAGATAAAAATAAATAAAACTGAGTAATATACATTTTGATCAAGTAATTGAAAAAAAAAAAAAAAAAAAAAAAAAAAAACCAGGAAAATTAAAATTTTCAACTTATGGGATTTTCTATGAATCTGTATGAAACCTTTCTTTAAATGAAACGATATATTATCATCTAGGCGAAATAAGTTATCTGAAGTAAATTTTAATAAATTATTTACATTATAGTGATGAAGTTTGGAATTAATATAAATTGAGTTGTTCTTATATAAATATCCAAAATTCTTTTTTATCCAACCGAACTACTATTATAAATGAAAATATTGATATTCTTACAAAGAAAATTCTTAAACTTGTCTCACAGTTTAATAGCTGTTTGCGAAATTTCAATATCAATAATGACATATTACTGAATCTGAGGAAGTATCATACTGAATGAAATGATACACTAGCAGAGGAAAAATTGTATTTATCTAAACTGTCTTAAAGTCACTATTAACTTTAAATTTTTGGGAAATATTTGACATTTTTATGTACAGCATTTATTTTCAAGTATTTAGTCTACGTGCTATTTTGAAACATGGTTTCCAGTTGCAAAAACTGCTTACAAATATTTTCATTGATGTAGGAATTAATAGATAACTATGAGCCAATCATTTTAAGACTACATTTATTTTTACTTTACATCAAAATTCTGAGAACTTAGGACCGTTATTTTGTTTTTGATGATAATAAATCAGTAATAGATAAATAGCAAATATAATAGCAGTTGAAAATACCCTACGTCTAATTTTCTAAAAGAACTATAATAAATATAGAATATCTTTCTCTATTTCTTCACAAAATATAAACGGTTCTGTGATTCCAGAAATTTTATCCAATACTTATCTGTAGAAATTCAAATGTATTGTCTAACTATTATCAGTAAATTAAAGAAAGGTATAGAAAAAGAGAACAAAAAACATGTTCTTTAAAAAAAACATACCAATTTCTCACAATTAAGAACTATTTAGACTTTTTACGGCATTTTGCATGGTTTTAAATAGAAACAAGAAAAAAAATGAAAGATAAAATTCAAACAATTTTATCTTTAAGTTGCACAGATTTCTTGTGCTGTGATAGCTCTGTTATGATTACTACCTTCCAAAAAAAGACTTTCTACCTGGAATTTATGAGTACATCCTTAAAGTTTTCAAAAAAAGAATTCTATATTTTTCTGGAATTGCAGTAACAAATGTTTTTTTTTTTCAGAAAATATTTTTAAAATATGCTTATCGTTCAAAAACACATTTCTTTTGAATAATCCAAATAAGAGAGCATACTAAGTAAATATACTAGAAAGTATGTATGGAAAATATATAGAAAGTATACTAACTAATGTTTTTATAACATTAGTTTACTGTTATTAAGGAATCTTTTCCCATTCACCAAATTTCTTATAGAATAATTATGTAATTATGTACAATTCTTTGGCATTAAGTAGATATTTCTAGGGTATTTTTCCCACTATCTCTAGCTCCACTAAAAAAACCCTGCTATGTAGATATAAATATGTAATATGCTTTTAAGATGTGTATATAAGTGTTTTTATGTATGAATCTTTATTTTTTTGTCCTATTTTACATTTTAAATGCCATTATTTTTCAAAAATTAAGAAGATGCTTTTCTCTTCTTCTACAGATTAGATAATTTTGAGTTGTCAGTGTCATAAATGAAATACATTTTGCTCATTTTTCTTAAAATAAGCATCTGAGTTTTAAAAGGATTTCGTTCTTCAAAGGTGGATACATTTTATTTTATAAACAACAGCAATTTTAAAATTGTGAGCTTCTACTTTGGGCAAATTGTTTGTTTTCACATTTTATTTGCATTACTGTCTAAGCTTGAAGCATATTGATTTTATAAATTTAGAAGAGCATTTTCATTAAAATTTATATTTTATAAAGCTGTTAGAAATATCGACTCATCTGAGAAGATAATAGTTTGCTTTCTTAAAGTAAATATGACTAAAAATTCAAATAAATTATATCCAACGTTATTAAAATTTCCCATAATTTGTTATTATTTTTTTAACAGTAGGATTAATTATATTTATAAATTTTATAGAACTATTAAAATACATTGATTAGAAATGTTATCTCGATTCTTTTTTAAGTAGATGGATATCATGTCTTTATAATAATAACAAAAAAAATTCTACGATTGCTTGGAGGAAAAAAATAGAAATAAAACTGCTTAAAATCCTAGAAAATTGTATGAAAAAAATCCTTTTTAATGGAATTCAATAAAAAAAACATGTTTGATTCCATTAACTTTGATCTCCAAGGGAATGTGTCTTAAAATTATACAGTTTAATTCTCATTTAAAATACAGATAGAAATTTCTCAAGCTCCAAAAATGTTTTTTTAACATACATCAAATAGATGTATTCAAAGAAATAATGTCTAGACTTTAAGAACAAAATAAAATAATTCACATTGATTTTATATAAAATCAAATATAGAGATTAAAGCTGGTTAAAAGTATTTTTTGAATGTTAATATTTTGTAAACTTCGATTTATTCCCTAGATAATCTTTGACTAGATACAATCGTGACCCCTTAGTTAACACAAAATATCTAAAAAATCTATAATATCCATAAACAAAAAATGTCCGGTCATTTTAAATTATTCTTTTAAAAATATTTGCGGTGATTTGTAGTAATTTACAAATATTTTTTTTTGTAAATTTTTGTAATGTTTTTTGTCATCTTTTTTTAAGCATTTTAAATATAAAATAATACGTATTATACGTACGTATGTATTATTTTGCATTACCTCATTAATTCAACTTATTTAATGGTTATCTTAAGAAAATAAATACTTCTTTATTAGCGATTCTTCCCCTAAAACAGATTTAAATTTATGTATAAGAGCATGCTAAATAAAATAAAAAAATCGAAGCTATTTTCATTTAAACATAATTTGACTCTATAATTCAGAAAAATGGTAAGCCATATTACATACTTTCCGTTCCGCCCGTAGGCACTAGAAAATAAATACTGAATAACCGGACTACAGCAACAGCAGCAGCAACACTGACGGGAATGTGGTTGAGTCCTATAGGCCATCACAACCCTCTCCATCGGAAATAAGCCCCGTCATCGATAGGAGAAGCAAGGTCCCAAACCTTTATTGTAATCCTTCGGTTGAGGAGATCCAACCACCATGCCTGAAGCATTCATCCTTTATTACTAGATGTTCCCGGGAGGTGCCAGAAAGTTGATAAAATGTTTAGTTTTAAATGCATGGATTTATGTAATTTTTTCAAATTTAAAACGAGGATATAAAAAAAAACCAGTTTCCTTCATCAACAAACATTTGTATATAGCTTGCTAACTTTTATTTTTTTATTAATTTAAATATTTGTTTGAATATATTATAAATAAAAATGCTAAATATTGCATATTTTAACAATGTAGCATAAAATAAAAAAAAAACTATTTATAATATATACAAATATACTATAAAGGATGGAAAAGTAGTAGCTTCTTGTTTAAAACTGAAAATCATCTCATAAAGGTAAGACTCAGGTAGAAAAACTAGAAAATATTCATCATTCCTGTTTTTCACTTTATTGGTACGATTATGACACGGACTGATGTTGAATATTAATTTCTTAATGCTGTGTTTTTGCATGTATTTACGTTAAATAGTATGCATTACTATTTAACGTATGCTTATATTTTACAATAATATATTTTTTTACATCCTCTCAAATTGTTTTCTGTACGATAGTATATTACTTGTTCAATAAATGCATATACATTATGACTATAAATCTATTTAATTTTCTGAAGAAAATGGAGTAATGCAAAAGGAATTATAAAATAAAGAATATGAACCTTGAAAAAACATGGTTGTATTGAAATTTCATAGGCAAAATTATTTCATTGAATCATGTGAATGGTTACAATTTGACTCTCAATGAAATGAATAAAGCTGCTAAAAATCATTGAAGCATTATTTCAACTTAATCAATAAATGTTTTCGGACGCATAGTTAAAAAAAAATGTCTTTTTTAATATTGATTGCCAACAACCTACGTAAGATATAATAATGTATATCAATGAATCCATTTTTATTCTGGACATAATGCTAGTTTATGTTGTAGTGGCATTGCTCAGGATAAACTGGCCGGCATCAAAGAATCACACGAAATTTCAATTAGAGCAATCCACGGGTTAGATGAGGTTGACAACCATAGTTATTATCGTCAAAACGACAGTAGTCAAAAGATTGATTGCCATATAAGCATCTTATCATACATTTCATCGTTTTCAAATGACAAATTCTGCTTTTAATATAATCCTATTTTTTTAAATCTCAAATAAATTTGATTTATAAGTTAAACTGTTTCGGTCTGGTTTCTGTAAAAATTTACAGATATTTTTAAAAAAGTAATAATTCAGATTTGTGTTTCTAAAATATCTTGAGGTCATATTAACCTAAAGAAGACCATAAATTTTGAACAGCATAATAATCTAAAACTAAGGAAATAAAGCTCTTAGAGTATGTTGAAATTTCATGCCCGTGCTTTTAAACTAATAATTTTTCTTAAAAATTCTACTTCGATTACTTCAAAACATTTATGCTTATAAGTTAAGAAATTTTTTTCGTAACTTCTTATAGATTTTGCTATTATTTGTAAGATATTTGTTATTATTAATCTATCAGAGCTGACTTTGATTAAATTACACTTTCTTACCAGTGTCACAGCAGTCTTCTTGCGAATTTGAGAAAATTTATTCTGAATGTTATACTAAAAGAAGAAAATGAATCAACCAAATAATTTTTCTACATTCATTCTCTCTCTGTATTATATTATACACACATTACAAATTCTTTAAAACTTTGCTATAAATATAATAAACAATATATTGGTATTAAAATTATTTCAATACTGATCTAAAAGCCTTCCCGGTTAGATAATCTCACACTTTTTTATATTAGGAATACAAAAAAAAAAAAAAAAAAAAAAAAAAAAAAAAACGTAATATTTTTTTTTTTTTTCATGGTGACCTCTTTTCGAATTTTGTTTTGACAAAAAGGAATAATCTCATCGAATATTCAGAAAAAAATTCTTTTAGAAAAAGTATTGGGCCATGAATAATATATATGGCGTTATAATTTTTTTTCCATTTCTTAAGAATTTTATAAAATCATAAAAATAGATATGAAAGGAACGAAAAACATTCTAAAAGAAGAAAGAATTTTCTATAAGAGGAAAGCCTCTAGATTCTGTACCAGTATTTTAATGAGACTAGATCGTATTTTTTGCAGAAGGATTATTATTTCGTTATTTTTGAAGAAAAATCAATATATAGTACTGTTTGAACTGGAAGAAATATAAATATTAGCAATTATTATTTTTACAGATGCATCTGAAAAGTGGATTTGTTTACAAGAACTGTTGTGTAATTAAATATTTGTCGCGAAATTAGTATTATCACATTCGCTTACCAGATTTGTTCCATTATAATTTCTTGAATATTAAATTTTTACTATTTTCTACAAGATGCAAAAAAATATTGTAATTTACAAAGTCCCAAACTCTAGATATTTGTAAATCATCTATTTCTGACTTTTTTGAGTTCAAAAACACATTTTTGATATTTTGTTTGCTATTTTATGCCGTTTTTATATGAAATGGATATATAATGAAATGGATATATGAAATATATGGAATGGAATAATATCCATTCATATATATACAATGAAATGGATATATGAAATGTTGTACATAAACATTAAATAAAATCCATAGATTTTCGTCAAATTTTGAATCAAATCTATGCGAGGTAAGTCCGGTTGGCCGGGATGTTCTTAAACAAGAAAATTCAACTGTTTGTAATGATTTCAGGTTTAATATTTATAATTTAGCACTCAGTTATATAAAATTTGGCACTAAGATTTCATATTCAAAAAAGAATATTCCTATAAAATTTTGATTCAAAAGGTCATTTTTGTCAAAACGCTGTCCACTTGCTAGCTTGAGGCAAGCGGACATGCAAATTCAGTGACTCTTGAACACTACGAATTAAATCAATGAAACTCTGTTTGTAAAATCAATTTTAGTTACTTAGTAAATTGTTAATAAAATCGGTCGAAGACGTTAAAATCTAATCGTATCAAAGATTCGGTGAAAAAAATTAGAATCTCGGCAAAGATTTATATTTTGTAACAATTGTTTAACAAGACCATCCAAGGCATATGTGGCCTTACTCAACGCCCATTGTTTTTCGAAGAGGATTGACAAAATCTTTACTGGAAAATATGTGAGAATATTGCAGAGAGATTATCCTCCCTGACGGATAATTTCGTGCATATAAAAAAGTAGTATTTTTTGTGAATTCTTTGCGAAGTATAATTGATATCTTAGTTCGCTTCAGTTAATTTAAAAATTTTCTATGAAGTCAAATGTATATGGCTGTGAAGCATTTTTGTATTGAATTATAACCAATCATTCATTAGTGTAATGATTAATAATAAATATATCATAAAAGATCTCTAGTCTTCATCATCTATAGTCTAGATCAGTGATGGGGAAACTACGGCCCGCGGGCCAAGTCCGGCCCGCGGAAAGGTTTAATCCGGCCCGTTTAAGAGTGCCGTCGTGAGAATGTTTGAACGCATTCTTACTTCGTAATGTGACAACACGCATAAAAAATATCTGCGGCGATATTCAAAACACAATAGTATTCTGGACAAATTCATCCGACCCAAACAACTGTCTCCTCTTCGCGCGAAACTTCTAGACACTCTCGCATTTTCGATTCATTGTTCTGTTTTTCCGAAAGAACCGCAAAACAATTCCCGAACAATCCTTGCAGGTAGGTATAAATACAAGCGAGGCCGCCCGAAGATCAGTTAGTTAGCGACTTAGTCAGTCATCTGCAACGACCCGGTGTGACTCGAGTAATTGTTTGTGTAATCCCGAAACTCCCACTGCCCGCGGAAGAGCATTAGTTAGTAGTAGGCTTTTGTCAATTGCGATTTTGTGTGTTTTTTAACGATTGAGAATTATTCTTTGGCCCGCTACGATCGTCTAGTTATTACAAATGGCCCGTCTTAAAAAAAGTTTCCCCACCACTGGTCTAGATCATCACTTTCGGGAAATTTCGTAATGGATCAGTTTCTCTTTTCACCAAACACTACTCCTAAATCTTTAATGAGGTAAAAAATTTAAACACTACCTTAACTAAAATTATTATTTCTATTTCATTGTAAAAATATTCAACTTTATGATTCTAAGATCAAGCATCGTTGAACATTGATACATTCTTCAGTTTCGAATTAATCACAAAGTAGATTTTTGAGAGACCGTTGATGATGACTACTATTCAGATAATAATTTCATCATTTAAAAAGAAATAATCATTTAAACAAAATTATTTAAACTTAATCTGAAGGTAATATTTAAAATAATTCATTTTAATACATTCTTATTACGATGAAAATAATCTATTCGAATTGTTTCATAAACAAATTAATATCATTAATATTTTGGAAAAAAAGTTAATTACATAAGATAATTAGAATTTTTTTAAATGTAGACTATGATAAAGACTATGTTGTCAATGAGAAATTAACAACATGGTCAAAATACAAAATACATAAAATACAAAATATATAAAATTTAATGAAGATTTAAATTACTTACAGCATAGTACTATATTTAAAATTTAGCACACAGTAAGAATAAATTCTTTCTTGCTAATTTATGTTTTGCATGAAAGAACGAATGAAAATCAAAATTATTTAACCAAGCCAATTTTTGTTACATTAATTATCTCAAAATGCATCGATTTGCAAAAAAGTTCATCGATAAATGAATATATGCAATTACTTGATTTATCTTTTGATTCATTTTCAAATAAGTTTTTTAAGTTTGTTTTCAGCATTTATATTTTATGTTTTAAATATTTATATAAAAAATAACTGATGTTATTGAATGAAATACAATGATTAAATAAATAGGATTTTAGATCTTGTAATGCCACACGATAAAATCACTATTAATCATGCAGTGCCTATTATAATATTCTTTGGCATTCACAGTTAATAACACGAGGGAAAATCTGTCCAGTATCTATCCGGTCAAATCTTGTGGATATTTCTATGTTCAGAGCCGTTGGGGTGGTTGGCTGTACACAAAAAGTATGTATACGGTGTAAGTTCAGTAAGCTCAATGACGGGTACCAAAATTATATATTGCATACTACGACACACAGAGGAAAATGGACAAAAAAAGCATTTACAAAAATCAACAATACATACACAGCAGATTATCACTAAGCCATTCGCACAGTATTCCTTTTGCATATATTAAGCCAAGATGTGTTGAGTAATTTTATGAAGGTACAAAGAGGAATTATTCTTGGTTGAAAAGTATACTTATATAGAGAGATATAATATATGTAGAATAATTGTGAAATATAAGAAATATATAAATATTTATTTAGTAATTATTAATTCACCTTGCACAGAAGCATAAAATATTTACTTAGCAAATGACCAAAAGTGTGGATATCAATGAATCTTATCCTCATTTTATATAATGTTTACTTAATAATTTATGTGAGCGTGAAATAATTTAAAGAATACTGTCTGATTATAATCTTCTAAAACATTGTTGCGCCTATTCATATTGGAGCACATATAATTTTTTAAAAATTTAATAGAAACATAATAATGCATAAAATTAATGGCTACATATACAGGGTGAATGACACTTGTTAATACAAATCATTGTGACATGCAGGAACCTGACTTACTTTTGAGAATTGAATTTTTAAGAATTTAAAAGCCATATATACGAAGAAAAATCAGTATTTTATTTATCAGTATTACAATAAATTATCTATAATTTTTTCTTATAGTTAGTTAAAAGAAACTAAAGACTATTTCTTCTTAATATACTTAACACTATTTGTTTACTCATTTGGTCAGTGAAACCATTTCTTCTTCTCCCTGAGGTTTAACCGTACATAATTTTGCTTTCCATCTTTTGTTACGTGCCAAAGTGTCTGATGGTAATCAGCTAATACGTTGAAGTTCCATTTTCCTTGATAATTATCACTAGATAACAGAAATGTCCTGAATAAACCTTTAACCTTTCTCCCCGCTATAGGTCCCTGCTTTGTAAAACAATATGGAAATATAAAAAGCAAAAATTTAAATGGGTTCTGATATCTTGATTTTAATTTGTCGTCAATTTAAGTAATATAACTGTTTTGTAAAGAGAGTCTCCGGAATTTTCCCAAAACATGCATTGCATCTTTAAAAGAATCCTAAATTTATTTTTCCTTGTCGACTGATTCTGTATTTTCATTTTTTTTACAATTTTGGTATGCGGGAACCAGTAACCCCCTCCCCATCTTTCTGCATGACTTTTGACAGGTTTTGGGACTTGGAATACATATATGTGTAGTATAATGTTGCATCTTTCAGAAATGGTTTAACAAAAGCGTTTATAAGCTCTAATTTTATCTGAAGAAATGGAAATATAACAGGTTGGATTAAAGTTGTCTTAATGGTACATTTTACAATAGTAGATAGATTTTCATGGTTCCTTAAATCTGAAATCCTTTACAGTTTATATATGTAGCTACCAGCTTAATACTTACAAACGGTCGCTAACTTTCCTTCTTTTGATATAATTTATTTTTATGGCTTACTTTATTTTACATTAGTACCAAATAGTGCTCTACTTTTCTGAATTACTTCATCTAATTGATGCAATGACTGTGAAGACAGGCTTGAAAGAACTCTAATCGTCCATCTCAATTTGATAATGACAGTGATTGCTACAAATATACTATCAATAATCTGAGAAGATAAAAACAGTCATCATTTGCATCAGCCAAAAGGAAGCATTAGCGTTCATGGGAAGTAATTGCGTCATCATTACAAATAATTTAATGACTTCTTATTTTAAACAATGCATTTGAAGACCTTCAAAACAATTTAAAAACCATTTCGACTTTTCAAAAATAAAGATAACGATCCTAATGCAACTGCAATTTTTTAAAAATATTTGTTCACGCTTCTGTCATTTGCGATGCAAAAGATTTTAAGGAAATCTATCAACTTTATAGTAGAATGATGATGCAATTTCAATCAAAGAATATCATTTTGATCGAAAAATTGATGGCATCTCACTAATACAAAAAAGTTTTTCAACGTAGCAATACAAAGATTCATTCATTCAGAATAATACATCTTATGGCGAATTGAAAAAACATATTGTATAGATTATGACTCAACAAAAAATACGAAAAGACAGATTTAATAACATATAATCCAGCAAAGAGAAGAATCAGTCCGCAAGTTTCCAAAGGGAAGAATTATGACATCGATTACCTAATTCCATCACATCTGTTCCACATAATAAGAACAATATTTTTTATCAAATGAACAAATTTCCCTCCATTGGGCCCACCTTCGAATGCCATCTTCAACCATCGCAGTTCGGGGGCTCATCTAGAACGAAGTATGAAGTGCACTTGTCTTAATGTCATTATCAGAGAGCAAAAAATGCATTAATTTTTATATGTTTTTTTCATTTATAGTCAATGGCAAGTGGAAGTATTATAAGCAATGGAGAAATTTGGCTAAAACGTTTTAATGGATCTTTACATTTCATAATCTTTTTTGCAAAAAAAAAAATCATTTTTGGTATTTTCTGTTAATTTGGTGTTAGGATATCTCAATAGTGTACTAAAAGAATGAAATATGGAATGTAAACATCATATCAAATTAGTAGGTTTCTTTGCAATTGACGGATAAGTCAAAAACTTGTTTGTAGTTCATCTGTATACATGTCAATGTAAAAAAGGCAAAAAATTAGAAAAAAAGAAATTTCACAAATAGACTTGCTTATATACAAAATTGTTGTAGTCTCCAATTAGACTGAACTCTAAGCATCACATTAGTTGTTAGAGAACCAAATACGACGTAGTGTATGAAGCATTTGATGCTTTGAGAAAGTCGACTGAAAATAATTAGTCCATTACTTTTCTTTATTTTAGTTACTGCGATTATTAAAAGGAATAAACACGCCATTTTAAATTGTTTCTTATTGTTCTTATTTTTGCATATCATGGAGCAAGATTATAAAGAATTTGGCAAGAGCAAGGATGGGCAAGTATGTATTTTATTTTCGTAAGGTCGACAGTTTAAATGGAAGTAAATGAGGAAACATGGTTACTGTCTGTTTCAGTAATATTTGCACTTTACAGCATTCTTAACATGATTGACTTTTGACATAAAGTATCATTAAAATAAAATATGGTTCATCAGCAACCAAGATAGATCTCTTGGAAAAATTTTACTTGATGACCAAAACGTTTATTGCAATTACTTACATATGGTAATTATAAATTCATATATATAAATAATTCATATAAACTGTTTTTCACTATGATAATTTCTTGGGATATAGGATTTTTCAACATTTATAGAATTTCCTTAATAACTGAAATCTCTTTAATTGAGAACTACTTTAGAAATATTAAAGAAAGAATGGAATAAAATTAGAATAATTTCTAATTTTTTAAAAATATTGTACAATATATAAATTCTGAAAAATGAATTCCTTAAATAGAATAATCTTCTTTTAAATGCTAGAATTAGTTAAGACGCTTAATCACCATCATTTTCTGTTTCATACCAAATTCTATGAGAATGCTTTAAAAAATAGAAATTTATATCCCCAGTGGAATTAAAATTCCTTAAATTACCTACTTCCCATTACAGGGCATTAATGCTTAGGTTTCATTAATTCTAGAATCCTTTCCAGTTAATACTTCGAACTTAATATTTACTAATTATTCCGAATGAACTAATTACTCCGAACTTAATATTTGCAAATGCTCCCTTAATTTCATTATTTGGAAATAATTTAACTTAATGGCTTATTTTATGACACTTTAGAACCTAACAATGCTCCTCTTTTCAGAATTATTTAACCTGATGCAAATGGCTATGAAGGTCAGTTTGAAAGAGATTTAAGCAAACATTTCAAAGTTATAATGGTTGTAATTGTGTCATATATACTATCAGTAATTTTGTAAAATAAAAGCAATCATCAATTACATCAGCCAAAACGAATCATTATTATTTTTTGAAAATGTTTGCCTATCCTTACTTTTAAGATAAATCAACAATTACTCCAATTTTTCAAACATTAAATACTTTCAAAATAAGTTCAAAAGCATTCAGGGTTTTTTTTTTTTTTTTTAAATTAGCAACTTAACCATTTTCAAGTTGAACTAGACTCACATAAGGAAGATTTACTTGTTGGCCATAATGTTTACTTCTTACAATATATTGATCAAAAATGTTGTTTGTTTTTCCTTTTTTCATTATCATGCGAAAACAGAAAACATAGATGATTGTATATTTTATATTACTGGTGTTAATCCTGTTTTCGGCATATCTTCATTTTATTAGAAGCCTATATGCATTCAACTCTAAAAGGACTCCTATATTTGAAGAGGATGTGATCGCACTGTTTATTAAACATGTTTGATATCTGAATGCGATTATCCAATATATTGACTCTCTTCACCAATGAATACGTATCATGGGTATGAATCTTTAGAAGCGATGGTAGAATAGTTCACACTAATGAATACAACTGATCAAAATGACCTACGATAATTGATTCCGGCCTTCTCGTACATGTGCTGAGAAATTATTTTGAGAGTATTAATAACTATTCCTATGTATATGTTCTTAACGATAAATAAATTTTCCCAAACTATTGATGATTTTTCTTAGACAATAATTGGCGACAATTCTATACGTTTCTATACTGTTTCGGAAGGTTCTCCATTTTCTTTGATCACTGATAAGTTTTGCTGGAGTAATTCAGTGAGAGTATTTTCTTCTAGTCTCCTTATATTTGAAATTATTTTGAAAGCTATAGGGAAGAATATTAATATACTGTTCATGTAGGTTAAAATAATAATCATCGGTGCAATTGTTCCAATGGTTAGCAATTAGTCCTGCTTATTAATAATTTTAGTTCGTGTAAATTCATTCGCGGATTTTTTTTTTTATAGTTTTCTTGTGGATGAAATTATTTTGAAAACAGCAGGAAGCATGAATATAATGTTCATGTTTGTTTGAGCCAATAATGCAAAAGAGTCGCACTTGATAATATTCTAAAATTTAAAAATAAAATAGTGGAATTTCGGATTTCATCGCAAATTAGTTGCTTTAAATCAATTTTCTAAATTTTCATTTATCATAGGCTTCTGAACGACGAAATTATTAACAATCATTTTTATAATTAAAGCATAGCTTTCACAATATATCCCATTGATATATACATAGTATCTCAATATTTCTTTTTCACAAAATTAATATTGATAATTTGAAACACATTCATATTTAAACCGCAGTAAAAGTAAAGAAAGAAAGAAAGAACTTCTACGAAAATATACATTGAACTATTACGTTTCCATCTTTAATGCATCACTGAAAATTATATGAATGCACAACAAATTATTTATTTTAGAAACCAGTATCTGTGACTTTAAATAGCAAAGAAACTCATTATGCTAAGGTCGCTAAAAAATGGAGGTCACGCATATTTATAGAATATATCATTCTTGACAGCTGAAGCAGAAATATGAAAAAATCCTCTCAAGTTTAATATTTTAGCTCTGATTTATATATACTGTGGAAAATTAATTTATGTCAGCCTAGAGCTATTTTTACCTAAATAGGCACTTTCGAAAGTTCCTCTATATTAATTTTTTACTCAGACATCTTGAATACAATCTCTGGGATATTATTCTGGTGTGATATAAATACACTACTATCATAAACTGTAAAATACAGTTGCATTTTTCTGAATCATGACGGTATATATTTACACAGAAAAAGATTTTATTTCCGCATCAAAATTTTTAAAATATATGTCATACATGAATGACGTGTATGGAGTGAGCACAAATGATAGATCCAATCTCTTAAAAAATTATATATTCGAAAATACTATTTATATAATAATAAATGATGCATGTATTTAAATACAAGTACACCAAATTTTTATTCAGTTACAAATGTCCGGTGTGTGATTTTCTTATTACATGTCATGAGTCCAATTTCTAACTTAATTGTTCCAAACATTTTGTAGTATCACTCTGTAAATGGTTTTGTGTGCTGCACTAATGCGTTATTTAAGCTCTGGCAGTGTTTTCGGCATTGGTGGCGCATTAAGAATGCCTTGTCGTAATGATTTTATTTCATGGGTCATATCCAAAGACACAAAATGATACAAAATGTTACAGATAAAGCAAAATGCTACTAAATTTTTGGAATGAATTAAGTTACAGGTTAGACGTATGCCGTATAACAAGAGAGTCACATATTGAACAACTGTAACTGAAAAAAAAATGATATACTTCTATTTAAATCGTTGTATCACTTATTGTGATATGCGTAGTAATTACAAAAATATGATTTTTAAAAAATCTAAACAATCATTTGTATTCGTCTGTATTTGATTTTAATATGAATTTAGAAAATGTCTTTTTTCGACTAGAGTAATTTATTATGCAAAAAGGCTCAACATTTTCCGTAGGGTGAAACTTATGATGCACAATTTCATTTTGAAAAAGCACTATAATTATAGAGAAAATATGTCGAGGGTAATTAAATTTTTATTTTTAAAAAATTCAACGATTAAATAATTATATACACACTTTAGATTAGTTAAATAAATGTCTCGTTTTAAAGCAATCTTAGAGCTATTTTGGGACTGACATCATAATTTTGAGCGTTGATCAGGTGACAAGCATGACCACTGCACTGGCACCGCTTCTGCACTCCACACCAGGAAGAAGACGGATTTAACTTGCACTAGACCCGCTCACAAGAGGGTTCTTCGTAGGAATCTGGTATCGAACCTGAAATAGTTCTTACTACCAGACCTTTGACGCCGACACTAAATTGTGTTTGTGGGCAATTCATGAACAAATAGAATGTTTATGTATTATACAGGTATCCACAATAACATTTTGGATCTCCTTGAAAATACGGGAAAATGTTATGACAAATCGCATGAAAATTCGACTCATTGGAAATTGCATGGAAGAATTAACAGATCACATTATGTAAGCATGCACCCAAACATTTCAAAGAATAAACACTAAGTGTGGCAATCGAGGCAAGAAATTGTTTACGAAAATCGTTGTAATCGTATATATCAAAATAAGGGGGAAAGCTATACAGAATTCGAATATCAAGTCTAAAATACTGTAGTATTGTTATTATTTTGGCTTGGTTTGTTCATCTTGTTTTAATTTAATTCAATTACATCAGTCAACGGATTCTGGAATAAGTAAATCAAGAAATTAAATAATGGTACACCGGCCAGAAAACATTAATCCAGTAGGATATACTGGATTACATTAATCTAGTACATGTTAACTCATTAGGAGTGGTCACCTCAAGAGATTTTCCCATATTCTAATTAAAATCTTATCAGTTTTCCACGGAAGAAATTGAAAAAATTAATGTTAAGCGAACAGAAGTAAACAAGTAATATTATATATATATATATTCAAATTCATTTTCTACTTAGGTCAACAAAAAAAATTTAATTATAAAAAAATTAAGAAAAAAAAATATTGATTTTCTCAAGAACGCCCGCATGAAAAATACTGAAATCTTTGCATTTTACCTAATGAGCTACTGCCGGCTGATTTAATAGCCAAAATTCTATTTAAAGTATTAAAAATTAATTAAATTTAATTTAAATGAATTAATATTTGGAATAAAAATTGTTTTGACATCAAGTATCTTCCACTATAAGTTTAAAAAATATATTTGAATGGATGAATAAAAAGTATTTTTTAACGATTGAAAATTTGAAAAAGATATGTAATATAATATAGGGACAATATGAACTAATAGTAGGAATAAAAAAATACCTAATACTGGTTCAGAATCTAATGTTTTTACTGATTCTAACTTGAGGCCTAAAATAAATGTTTGATGATTAATCACTGGCATTCGATTGATGCACAAGTAAATGAAATCAAATATGTTACTTAGACACCGTTTATCCGAACAAATAATCCAAAATTTCGATTCAGAATCCCAAATGTAATCACAAAATTACATATCACATTTAATTTACTTAAATCTTGTGTTTTTCAATTTACTCTGCTTTGTAAAAGCACCTACTAACAGACGAACAAACATTATTCAGCTGATTACCCAATCTGTCGACTGAAATCGCTTCAAAATTTGTATTTTTTTGCTTATTTTAAGACTATATATGCCTTTTCTTTTTAAAAAAATATTTTTTAAATATATTTTTATCATGAGAAACTAGATTGCCAGGAAAAAACAATTTCAGATGATATCGTCAAAATTTTTTTATATAAATTTCAATTGAATTACAGTTTATTTCTATTTAATACATAAGACAAGAAAGTAAAATGTATAAGATTTAAAGGGGGGTAGGAAGAATATTCTTCGTAACCATTTTGGAATCTCTGCCGAACGTTTTGCAAGTTTATAGAATCCTGATCAGAGTCATCACTATTTGAGGAGCAGTCTCAAAAATATATCTCATTCTCTCTATCAAAACTAAAAATCACTTCCAGAATCTGATAAGTCATTGAATATATTCTCTGTAAATTACTGAAAGTTTTCTAGCAGCCATTTCTGTAAGAAAAAAACTGCAAAAAATGAATTTTCAGTGGTGGTATTTAGAAAGTGGTATTACACCTGCCTTCAAATGACGATTTAGTAAGTAAATAAAGTACGATAAAGTAAATTTCAGCGACAGCGACATATATTGGCCAACATGTAAACTAAACGTCTTATACTGTGTATAATTTATTTCAATGGTTAAACGGGGGAAAACGAGATGCGCTCTTCAACAAAGGATGAAAAACATTTGCCCGCGGAAATCGCGGGATAATCAGATTTTGCTACATTTAAGCTGCCCGAGGAAATAGCTGGATGATCAACCAGAGGGTAAAACGATTTTTCTCAAAATATAACACATATTTACATTTTAGATGACGCGACTATGAACTAAATCGCGTTTATCTTAGTTATAAAACTTATAACTTACACGATTTTTAAACATAGGAAAGCATATAACGACATACGTTGTGGCGCTTGCCTCACTTTATTTATATTTTAATGCGTATTTACTTTTATAATACTAAATTCCAAGGAAGTGTTTCGAATTTGTTTCATATGTGTTTAAAGCAGTCCTACATCATTTATTTCGTTTGAAATCAATTTTGAGCATTTTCTTTAAATTAAGACATATTTATGTCTTAAAATGTCTTTTGTCTCTCTCTCTCTCTTTTTTTTGGAAAATAAAATTTTAATGTTTGACAGCTTAAAATTTGCAATATTTATGAGATCTAAAATATTCTCCTTGAAATAAAAACTTCGGGAGTTACATACATTTTCAATTACTTATAATACTAAAGTTTTGAAAATCTGTCTATAAGCAAATATCTATAAATGCAGAATTAGATTTATATTAACTTTAGTGCCATAAGATCTATTAATTTTTTCTTGAAAAGAGCATCAAACAGATTTTAAGGGGACAGCGTACTTTGATATAAGTAAAAGTGGACGAAAACACCCAATTTTGTTTTTATCGTTTCAATACTAAAATATATTTTTATATTAAACTAAAACCGTTTTATAAAAGATATTGTTCAATAAAATATATTTTTGGGGGGTCAGAATGAAAAAAATTACATCTTAAGGACTTTTCTCAAAATAATATTTTAATTAGATTTTAATATCTTTTAAAATGTTCCAGAAGTTTTTATTTTTGAAGAAATTGAATATGATAATAAATATTTCGGTCAAGTGATTAAAAAATAATGGAGTATGAATTTCATGCTTCGAGTTTTTTCAGATCTTTAAAAGATAATTTTAGAGCAGAAAAATATAAAATTCACAAATAAATTCAGTAAGTATTCATAAAAATAACTCTAAAATTTTAGCATTTAATTTGAATTACAAATTCATTCGGAGTTATGTTCCAAATAAATTTACATTGGGTAATAAAAAAATGATAAAAATCAAAAGGCCTGAAATATTTTTAAATTCTTAAAAATTATACATTTTTGAATTTGAAAAATTATATCTTTGGTTTTGAAACGTTTTTTTTTTTTTTTTTTTTTGAAGAAATTTGGCATGTTTATTTTTAATGCATATCCATAAAATATTTCATAAACATAGCAAATTTTTTTCCAGAAAAGAATGACAGAGTTTACTGCCCCCTTAGTATTGCATGATGTCTCAAAGAATTTACAGAGAATGTACCAACTTGTTAACTTTATGATATTGTTATGTTTTTTTAAGTTAATTTCCAATGCTTATTTTATTGATTCCGTAATTCGTCATTGTTATACTAATGACTTCGTTGCAAAAAGGTTTTCTCTTCTCTCTTCTTCTTCAAATATTTGATTTTCATGGTTAGATTTCAATTTTGGCAAGTAAGAGAGAAACTCTACTTGATTCAATATAAGGAAAAATGGCATTTACGGTCTACTATTAGTTTATATTTGTTTCATTCAGTCAATTGTTTCCAGGCAGTCCACACACAAAATCCATATTTTCCAATAAAGCAATACATCCAGAAATAATTAGTTAAATTGAGAAAAATGAGTTTTTATTTCAGCTAAGATCGTTATTAATCTTTTAGACGTTTAAAAGAAAAATTTTCAGATACATATAATCAAGAAATAAATGTGTGTTTTTTGTTGACGTGCAGAACTTTTAAATTCTACTTTAAAAGTGTTTGGAGACCTGTTTTGTGCTATATACTGGGTCAAATATAACCAAATTTGGTCCCTTCTTACACATTAAATTATTTGGTTCTGATTTTTTAGCAACAAAAAACGCCGATCGTGAAAATGTGGAGATGCGAACCAAAACTTCATTATGTAATTTGTATGTATAGCTTCTTTGTGACAGAATAACAAGGAAGGAATGCCGGGATTTAAGCCATTCTGCAAGACCTCACCAATAAATGGCGTTGTCACTAAGTGAACGTGCTTTATTTGTCAAGCTGCTTTATCAGCGGGAGGAAAATATCATTGCTGCTCTTCGCAAATACCGGTGGTTAAAGCTGTTACAAAAATGGCCGATGACCCTAACATAGGAAAAGAGCTAAAGATTTGTGACAACAGTAAATCTTTTGTTATACAGCCAGGCTTAGGGCGATTTCTAGTTGTAAGGCTACTTTAAAGCTTGGAAGACAATGTGTATCAAGGATATACTCCCGGCATTCCTACTTGAGCCTTCCAGCTGGCGCGGTCGTCATACCAACATGATAGGTCGCCCGTATTTCCCACATACGATATAGTAAAATGTAAATTTTTAAAAGCTTAACTATTAAAATTATATTGTGAATAGCTTAGGATTAATAACTAGTTACTTTAATCATTTTTTTATTTAAAAAGTAGCAGAAACAAGATAAACATAGATTGCAATAACAATATAAAATGAACACAGGTTAACTGAATTGAATTAAAAATAATATAAACAAAATTGGCGATATTTTGACAGAGCAATTTTTGTATAAAATACAGAAGTGCAAAAAATAATACAGACTTTATGTATATAAAGGAAAAACTAATTGAAAGCTAGATATGAAAAAGAAGAAAATAGTTTCATTGTTATTTCATTGTGGAGCTGCAATTTGCTAAAATTTGTTGTTCTGTGCTCCAAACATATAAATTTCTGGCAAATCTCACAACTGAAGCTCGTGATTCTAGTACACTTTTCGTTTTTTCAAGGTTTATTCCCTGATCTTCCTCTTCTTCAATACCTAGTTCGACTTTTCTCGTTAGTACCTTTAATTTTAGCTTACTTTGTCGAGACTTGGGTGCTTATATTCAACATTTTCTTTCGTAAGTGCATTTACCAACTGTCACCAGTCTAAAACAACACAGATTTATTTGTAAAATCATAAAAAAATTAGATTAACAAAACTTACATGAACGGTCGCGTGTATTTCTGAAATACAGATATCTGATCGGCAGAGACCTATTAACACCACACTCTTGCTACGACAACTGAAAATAGGTCAAATGGAGGGAGACAAATAGCCAAGGACAGGCGTCCCCAGCCCCCCAGATCTAAAGGTATGAAACGAAATTCCTTTCTATTGTATCTCTCACATACGCGCGCCCGATGCAAGGTTAAAAGAATAAATAATGTTACATGTCAGACGTGTAAATACAGATATGATGAGAGTCATCGTTGAAAACTCGTGAGCCACATGCAATTAATTATTGGTGGGTGGTGGTCACATTGAGTGAAATTCATTGGTATATTGTGATTTTTTACATTTCCTTTTCCATTCCATGTATTTTTTTTCCCGCATCATTCGCTTTCCGGCCCAGGGTATCATTTTTCTTGATAAACTAAAACCCCATATTTTCATATGCATGGTGGCCAAATTTTACTATATTTCTTTCTGTACACAACACGTTACAGGGCTTTGAACAACTGCTATTTCTTGATTAATCTGTATTTGTAAAGTTATTACTTATAAAGTTCAATTCATTATGAAACAGTTATTTATGTAAGAATATTAAAAATTTAATAAGTGGTAAATTTAATTAAGCATTACATACAAAACTAATGAACCTTTTTTTCCCCTTATGTACCTTTTTGGTATGTGTCACTTTTAATGAAATACCAACATGTGAAAAAAAGAAACAGTTTCACTAAATTTTACACAAAGGGTTGATTATTCAAAACTACAGGAACTATCAGTCGTATTTTTAGAAACAATTAATTACAAAGAATTTAAATAGAGCAAAAAATTCTTCTTCAACTTATAGAGGAGAAAAGAATGTAAAGATGCCATTTTAACCACTAAATAATTAATTAAGGAACTTTGTTGTTGAGGCGGAAATTGATTTGGTTAAAATTTTATTTGTTTTATATTTTGTATAACGTAATTTTTTCTTCTTTATACAGTCTGGTTGAAGTCTGGAAAAACCCAGTTGATGGAAAAACGTGCACATTACTCTTGCTGTGAGAATGAAACAAAATTTTTCCAGATAAACAAGAAGTTGTTGGCTTAGCCGGATTCATTTCCAGGCCGTTATTTATTCAGAACAAGATCTAGTTCTGCAATCTTTATTTTTTTCAAATATTCTATCCAATTCAGTAGTCGTAACGTCAGTATCAAATAATATTAGATTCAAAAATTGTCTTCATGGAGTCATCTACCTAAGGTAGTCTATTTTTTTCCATATGCAAGACTAAGAAGTTAATCATATTCAGAAAAGAATCCTTTTAATTCGCTTTGATGTTTGGGTATTAGACTCACGTTGGTAAGAAATTTAAAAAAGGTTTATTTCATCCTGTTTAAAGTTTTATGTTGATCAGCAAAATAACTGAGTATAGAATATTTTGAGAATCAAATAGATGCCTCATTGGATATTTAAAAAAAAATCCAAGGAAAGAAATTGTATGGCGTATCATTCTCTTATTAAGTCTTTAATATCATTAATTTTCTGTGATCTTGTAAAGTAAAAATTGTAGTTTAAATTTATTCTATAATTCAACATACAGCAAAATTTAAAAAAATAATTTTTTTTTTTTTTTTTTGCTTTGAATCTGATTTCTAGGAATTTGCATAAAATATGAAACTAAAACACTTTAAACTATTACTTTATAAATTATTTGATATAGTAAGTAAAATGACTTTATAACAAATTAGTATTGATATGGTGTATCAGATTATTAAGAAAATCATTTTAATAAATTATAGTAATATTGGGCAAAAAAAAAAATCGTTTTCGAAATTTTCGAATCTGTATCTAAACACATACTGAAAAATCTTATGTTCCTCATTTCATATTATGTATATTTATTACTGCAAATGTGATAAATTAATCCATTATTATTGACAATAATCGAATAATCAAATTAAATTTAGTATCAAATATATCGTAAAATTTTTTAAAAAAATTCTTATTTAAATAAGATCTTTGCAACATATTCCATGGAAAAGTTCAAAATATTAACCAATCAGAATCCAATAACTACCGAAATTCATTTGCCTTTTTTATTTTGAAAATTTTTCACTACATTTCTAGAAAGATAGCATGTTTATTAAAATTATAAGCAGTATCATCACCAAGGGAATGTGTTTAAAAATCTAAATGAAAAATATTTTTGTGAAATCTAACTAAAAATATTTTAAAAACATTTTTGAAATTCGATAAATATTTATACAATTATGATATCGATGAAAATATAATATTTTTGAATATTAAAATGTTTTAAAGTAGTTTTATTCTGGGACATGTCTCGAATATATTTCGATTTACCCATCAATGAAAATAAAAGGAATTTTTAAATATCATTTATAAGACAGCATTTTCTCAAGAATTAACTGCATGCTGTATTTCTATGACGGTTAATCTGTATAATGTTTCAAACTATTTCTATATTGTATATCACATTTAGCAAGTCACACAACTTAATTTCTATTTAGTATAGAGTCAATAAATATAATTTTTTGAAATGCACATATCAATGCATTTCATTATTAAAACAGTATATTTTCTAAAAAAATATCTGATTTAATTTATTATTTCACAGCAATTCGCTGGAAAAAAAATGCGTGTTTTTTATTATCATATACTAGTGCTTTAAGATTTGATGAAATTACTTGATTTAGAGATTCTTAAAAATATTATTGCTTTGATCATATCTGAATTAAAATTTAAATAAGAAAATTATTTCTAGAAATATTTAAGAAACTAATCCGAAAATGCCTTCAATTTTCAAAATTCTTTACTTATATACATTTAATATATAAGTAAAAAAATCATAAATAAATAATAAATGAGCTACGACAGCTGTTTAAATTAATTTATCCTTTTAAAAATATCCACTAAACATAACGCCTCCACATTTTTTCACGGGTATGTTAAACTGCAATAAAATTTAATTAGGAAACAATGGATTTGCCTTTCAAACGAGAAGAAATTTAATTACTTTAATTATTCCCACTTATATTACTGAAAACGATCTTTATGAATTAGTACACTTAAAAGGCACTTTAAAAAAAAGAGGATGAAGAAAAGCATAAATATTTTCAAAAACATTCTATTAAAGGCTTTGGCAATGAAGAAGAATAATTAAATTTGTTGAATATTAACTGAAAAATGCAGACTCGTGAAACAAGAAGAGTAAAAACAAGTATTAAAAGAAACAAAAGACATATGTATATTATCTGGTACAAAACAGTTTGCAAAGTAATTAGAAAAAAGATAGTGGCAATATTGTAATTAGATTTTCTTTTTATTATACGAGTAAAGGCATCTGGATTAAGTTAATTAATTAGCGTTTTTGTTCATTTTTCATTGATCAAAAGGTATCTTCCATCAAGTATTTATGCATTTATTACAAAGGGTATTTAAATGAAAAGGTACGAAAAGGCCATTTGGCTATAAATGAAGACTTAATTCAAAGTATACACCACAGACCTGAACACAACGATCACACTGATTAACGAGCCGAAGGATTTCTTGTTCCTAGAATTCCTGTGGGCGTTACTATGAGACACTCCGATGACTACGCTGGTCCATCATGAACAAAAGACGGGACCTCTCACGGAGGATTTCGTTCTGCTCCCTGATACCACGTGTTCCGTAGTCTCCAGGATCACACACTCCTAACTAGCCACGTTCAAATGTACTCAGCTTGGCCATCTGCCCTATAGCCTGGCCATGTCTCCTTGTGATTTTCATGTGTCTTGTCCCCTGAAAATCCATCTGAAATGTAAACGCTTCAACTCGGAAGGCTAACTCTAGGAGGCTGTGAAAGAATGGGTGTCGTCACGGTCACAAGAATTCTGGGAACAAGGAATTTTTCAGCTCGTTATACTGACGCCAATGGTGTATAATTTGAAAAAAAAAAATCTTCATTTGCGCTCACAATGTCGTTTCGTACATTTTATATGAACACCCCATGTAAAATAAAAGTATTATTTTAGCATAACTAATGTTCCATGTGACAGTGTATACATATTTATTATTTAATTTAAAAAAATTATCCGAATTCAAGCACTTATATATGCTTATTAAAGAAAAGAAGTACCAAATTTTGTAACTTTACAGCAAATTATGCAATTTTTTTAACTATCCTAAAATTCAAAGCCAAATTTTGTCCTTTTCAGATATTTTTATTATATTTTCGGACACATATTTTATCTTATATCAAAATCTTTACAGGAATATCATGGTAAGAAAGCAGTTAGATATGGAGCTAATATGAATTTACTTTTTGAAATTTCTATTTATTTACAAAAAAATAATTTTGGCAACTTTCCATTGATTGTAAAAGACAATTCGACGAAATTTGTAAAATAATCTTTTGTTAAATAAGAGTAGGAATACAAAAGGTAAATTCATTGCTAGAGCATATTAGCAGATTTATGAGAGAAAATTAAAAACACTTGAAATCTTACATTTAATAATTTATGTAAGTAACAACTACTTATTAAGTTCTTTGGTATAGAACTGTGAACTATCAGCAACGAAATCGTCTGCTCCAATTCTTATTTTCATTTTAATTAGAAAATAAGATGGTTTCAGATTATAAAATCATTATGTGTATGATGGAATTTTATGAGAAAATAGTTTTTACAAAAAAAAATCGATTGAAATTATTTCTGTCCTAATTAATTTTTAAATAAAACTGAAAAGACGTATTTTATGGAATATTTTTGTTTGGTATTAGATAATGTTTTAACAATTAATTAATATTTCTCACTAATTGTTTAAAAAGTTGTATAATTTACTTTATTGCACTTATTTTTATAAACATTATAATACTACGAAACAATTATTTTTGAAATTCTGTATTAAACAAATATTATAATTTCATGAATATTTACAATATTACGTATTCTGTTAAACGGAACATTTAATTTAAGATAAATATTTACTATTAAAAGCATTTGATGCAAAAAAGTTTTATATTATATATAAGGATATTGTTACTCTTAATTTAAATCGAAGTTAAATTCTAAAGTTTTATCTCAATTTAGCCTATGGTAACTAAAAATATCTTATCTCCTAATTCTATTCTACCTTATCTACTGAATAAACTCAATAAATGCTTTGGAAAAATAATCAACGATTATTTATTATTTTAATCAACGATTCCCACGCTGCGAGTAATTGATAAAAGTTGCTGACTTAAGCAAATAGATTTAAAAAAGATTTCTGTGCTTTTCCTGCCTTGAAATTGACATGCAGAAATCACTATGAGAATTTTAAGGATATATTGACGTTGTAAAATGTAGTATATCAGACGAAGGAAAATTAAATACGTTCTTTTTCGCCACGTCTGGTCTTCTGCACCAATTATAAATATGCTTGTCTCCGGAAACGGAATAAAGCGAACTTATAAATGGATGGCTCATCTATAAAGAGCAATATGTAAACGGATTTTTAAACCTTTACACCCAAACACACACATATTTTAT
>JAPMOQ010015914.1:2554760-2568993 GCA_026543055.1 Argiope trifasciata
TATATATATATATATATATATATATAAATGTATGTTTCCCTGTTTGTCTCTTATGCTTGGCCGTACCACTCATCGGATTGCAGTAAAGCTTTGAATGCTTATTACTTGGACTTTCAGGATGGTCATAGGCATAGTACAATTATCTAATATATAAAAGTATTTTCGGATATATTCTATCATGTATTAACCAAAGATTATTGCCAAAATAACTCGCCAAAGAGACGCAACCAATTCAGTAAAGATGCGGAATTTTTCTGAAATTTTAATTAAATATTTAATATAATTTTAGCATTTTTGCACAATTTTCTGGAAATATTAGAATAAATAAATTTTTGCATCATTTTAATTAAAAAAAACTTATTAATAAAACTATATCAACAAATGTATGGCATAAATATACTTCCTGCGTTTAATAAATCTTAAGAGAAAATATTTTAATCGCATTTTTTTTACATTACTCTTGAGAATTCTGAATGTATGCTAACGAATATTGAAAGATAGAAAAAAAAAAGTTTCATCACTTAGAATTTTTCAAAGAACACCAAGCATTACAATTCTAAAACAATATATTAATCCATTATGCAACTTTGTCAACTCATTGCTTGCACCTGCATGAAGGTTATACACATAGTACAGTTATCATATCTATGATATAAGAATAAGAGTTTTGTTTTGTTTGTTCCTTATACGCTGCTTTACTATTTAACCGATTTCTATGCAATTGGTTAAATTATTACTTGCGTTTACGTGACGGTTATAGACATAGTACTATCCTCATTATAATATAAAAATAAATTTTTGCTAGTTCTTATGCTATAAGCTGTACTGTTCAACCGGCTGCAATAAAAATTGGTAAAAGTCAAATAACATATCCCAACGGAATTAATTGCGCATATATCATACAAAATGAAATTATTTTGATTAATGGCAGTCAATATGGGAAAATGAAATCAAAAATACTTTGTGAAAGTATTCTTTTCTGCTCATTAATTAATAGTCTTCTACACAGGAGATTGTCACTTAGAGTGCTCACTTTTTTTTTCTGCAGCAAACCGCACAAATTATTCCGAGTTCATCTCACATATACAAAATAAAATCATTGTCGATGTTGCTCAAGGTATGTTATATACAATGGAAATTTTCTAGTGCAAAGAATAGTTTTGTTATTTATTAAGTGAAATAATCTACAAACAATACTTCGATGATACAAATATATATCTTCCCAAATGATCGTTACTTAATACGTCTAACAGCGCTACATCTAGAAACTGGACAAATCGAGCTTCATTAACAAACGAGGAACGACAAGAGAGCAATTAAGTAGATCGTTTACGAATTGCAGATTCGTGTGTTTCAGAGTCCCAGGATCAACGTGAGGCAGGATCCGAAAGACAGTGTTTATATGCTACCTGATAGCGAGTATCAGAATTAAAAGATCAATACAGAGTAAGAAGCATGCCAACCATCCTTGAAGGAATGTCGATTGAAGAAGATGTGCTCACTCCACGCATTCCCATTTCCCCTCCAACATTCTTTTTCGTTTCAAAAGACTGTAGTTCCCTATTCGACTTGCATTCTCGATTACCATCAACATGGCGCAAGGTCAATCACTTAAAGTAGGCGGACTGAACCTAAAAAAATCAATATCTTTCACATAACCAGTTATATGCTGGTTTCTATAATTTCGACAGTCAAGAAAATTATTTGTTTTTGCCGAAGGCGAAAAATAGTGCCTTCATTAAAGCTCTTGAAAAATAAAGTAAAAAAATATATATTATTTACACGTTTCCTTCATATAACATTCAATGTATTTTAAGGAATGTATTCATTTCCTATATAAACATAAATGCTATTCTTTTTATCCTTCCTAATCAAAAAAGACAGTTATTTAAAGTTTTAAACGGAATTTCCAAAATTATTTCTTCTGCATCAGTACGCTGTAGTATATATTGCTTTCTAAGCGAAATGTTCAAATACAAACGTACGAAATGTCGTAATGCCTGAACCGCCCTGCATATGAGGCATTGGAGAAGCTGGCACTTCTGCAGCCCATTCAACTGACGTGGTAGTACGTGTGAAGATATCATAGACAAAATATCCGTACATAATACCTTTACAGTGTGTGTTCTTTCGAACATAAAACCTTTAACTAACAAGTTCATCAAGAGTAAAATAGCTGGGCAGTAATCCTACTCCACAATAGCTTTCGTGCATCACATGTCTGCAAGTGGAAGCAGCCTGGGCATCCATCCTGCAGCCCAGTCATGTCACCCTTCGACTTCAATTAGTGAGGTACGCTAGGAAACGCCTCAAAATCAACAGAACAAGCGGAATACTGAGTCACAAGAATTCAGGAAAAGAGAATCCTTCGCCTCTTGCAGGGATAGAATGGTTGTGCTGGACCTCTGGTGATTACTCAAGAATAGGGTTTTCGATAACAACCACATCGTTATATACCCTTTCCTTTCCGGCATTCGCAAGTCGTTGTAAAAGTCCGTGTCGCCACTGGCAAGATGTTATTAACATATTGTGTAAGATGATTATATATATTTTTCGCATATATCGCTTTGAAACCACCTCAGGACTTCATATCGGTGATATTTTTTTGAAAAATAACACTTTTTGGAAGAATATAGAAATTAAAATTTTATGTTTTTATGTATTATAAGCACTATTTAACACAATAAATCAGTTTCAACGAATTCAGTGTTTACCTTATATTTACTTTAAATCACTAAGGGAGAAAAAACTCCACAAAGCTAAATTTGCTCCGACTAGCTGGTACTCCTACCAGAGAAATTCACCGATCACAAAGGGCTAATATACCACATACAGTGTAATCAGGAATTTAAAATTCATTATGATTATACTTAATCACCATCTGCTCAAATTATTCATCGGTTGATAGAATTTCACTGAATAACATTTTTAAAATTTATTGATTCATAAAAATTCACTCTAAATTTAATTTATTGATCACTTAATTAATAATTAACTCTAAATTTAATGTAAGAATTAATTAATAATAAGAAAATCAGAAACTCTAGTGTATCAAGAAGTGAATTAAAATATAGATTTCAAACTAAATGCATACAAATATGGGACAAAGTATGCTACACAAAGAAAAGATAAAAGTATAACCCTTAATCTAAAAATATTATCCATTATTGACCATTTTATCCTAAAAATTGCTATTGTAATGAAATATGCAATGAAAAACAACTCGTTTTGATCAGTTATACTATTTCGTAATTCTATAAATCGATTAGAATATGCTTAGTATCGATATTTTGGAATCAAAAGAATTTGTTATTCCATTATGTCGGATGCAGTTCCATAATTGCTTCGTTGTAGTTAATGATTTAAGATATCCTGAAAAACAAGTATTATTAAATTCTTATTACGTTTCATAAAAGTTTAGCCGCTTAAATGTAAACACGATTGATGGTTGAATGATTTATTATATAAAGAAGAAAAAGCTTGAAATAAACATGTTTACAGAAAGCAATCGGACTGGTTGATAAACACAATGTCCTGATTTAAAAAAAATTCGTTTCAAACAGCACATTATGCTGTTTACATTTGCAAAAATAAATCCCTTATCACATTAATCTTGTTATATACATTTTTGAGAACACAGTTTCTTTTTGAAAGAGTTTTATTTAATTAAAATTGTATTCTTAAATTAATTTTTAATTAATTCTTTACGTTGGTCCTCTGAAATTGATTCTAAATTAAATACATGATATTCCAGACTAAGAAATCTGGCACACGTGTGTATAATCAATAAAAATAATCATTTTAATAGTTTTGAACATGTTTACTGAAGATAATTAGATTGATAGATAAATATAATGGCCCATTTTCTTAAAATAATTTTCCTATTACACTTCTTTATAACTTCAAAAAATAAATCAATTAACTTATCTAGTTATATATATTTTTAAGAACACAGTTTCTTTCTCAAAGAATTTTATTTAAATAGAATTAATTAGTTAGATAAATTTTAATTCTTAACTTTGGAATTTTGAAATAGATTTTAAATATTCTAGATTTAAGAAATATCGCACACATATGTATAGTCAGGAAAATAACTATTTTTTAAATATCTTTTTGAATTTAAATCGTAAATTAATCGAACAATAACTGAATTTCAATTGCATTCCAAATACATGGAGCTATTCAATTGTGGATTTGATAAAATGGTATACATGAAAGAGCATTTTTAATAATTAATTATGAATTTAAAACATGAAATTAAAAGATATTTAAAGGCAAATTATATTTTTTCATGTAATAAGGAGTAAGTAGTACATAAATTTACTTTATTTTGCCGTATATTAATTTATTTTGTTAAATTTATTTCTTATTTTTAACATTTGAAATTAAATATAATAAATGTTAACTTCAAATTATAATAAAAACTCGAAATTAAAACTGTAATGGGGTACAGAATAATAATCCCATTGAATAGCACACTATTATTCACTCAAAATAATTAATTCTTAACTTGTTTATGTTGAGGATTCTAGAAAATTCATTAAAATGCTTATTTATATTACAGAAATTAACAAGTTTTATAAAGCTTCTCTTGGGGAATTGAAAAACATTCATCTGTTTTGCAATCGAGGAATGGATTGAAATTTGATTTAAATAGATCTAGAAGAGTTAAAATCTTATTATAAAAGAAAAGATAATAATTCAAATTGACTTCCCAACTCTCTCATGGATATGTTAGTTCTGAAGAGATTTTGGTTTTTTGGACTTTCATGATTTAAAAAAAAAAAATGTCAAACTTATCTAATTAATGTATTGAAGAAATCAATTGTTAAGGTTTAATTTCATTTAATGGAATAATGTAATTAATAGAAATTAAATTAATGAGGATATAATAATGTTGTTTTAGGAATTAATCGATAATCGCCTACATATAAGTTTCACTATATTGGTTGAACATTTTCTGGTACGTTATACGGTCGTAACGAAAAACTCTCCAAAATGTCGCCAAATAATCATTAGTTGGAAAAAAATAAAAAATTTCACAAAAAAGCAAAATAATATCAAATTTAACATTCAAATTCACTTTATTCACTTGGTGACTTTGTTCGGATTTTGTTCACATTGGCAACATTTATTTTGCTATTCTTTTCGCTTGATGACTAGACTTCATGCTTGGCTCACATTGGCAATATCTTGTGTCCGCGAAACAGGAAACTACCAAAATTTTGAATAAATAACGCATTTTGCTCATAGATTGCGTTTTAAAATAGATTTTATTTGATTACTAGCTATTAACCCGTGACTTCGTTAGCATGGCAATTGTCGGTTTAAAATTTTTTGCGAGCAAAATGACAATGCCGTCCATTTCCACCTGGTTGCCCTACAGGATGCAGGACAACCGACTCTAATGCATGCGTTTGTGTGAAATTTTCCAGATATAGTAATAAATTTGTCCTCAATCAATACCAAAAGACTGTTAATAATTAGTTCATGATGAGTGCAATGCAGCCTATGCCCAATATCTTAGTATAACGTTTCTTTGTACTTATCCTATAGAGAGTAGATAGGCCATAAGTGCTTACTAAATTCCAAACAAGTCTTCTAAGCTACTTTCATAGCCCGTGGTGTATTACTCCTTTTCGTAAAATTTGATTTGCATTTTCTTGACATTTTGAAAAATATAAAATAATAACAAATAAAAAAATTAAATTAACCTAAGAGAGATGATGTACATAAAACTATAAGCATATACGAAAATATGTAACTAATATAAATGCAATTTTATTATAAAAACAAATCTAACCTAAAAACATTTTATTTACATTACGCATCTGAAATAAAACAAAACAGCAAATCAAGTCCAGGTTTCTTTCAAATTAAGTCAGGTCTATTTTATAAATGATCGAGATTGAGATAGCTACGAAAGTAGCTAATATGTAATAGTAATACACATAATTTTTAAACTTTTAATTAAAATGGAAACACAGTTGTAAACAATAAGAACACACTGAGAATGCGTGAATTTTCAACACCAGTTGGGGTAATACAAATGCGCAAATTTTCTACATCACTTGGGGTAACACAATGCAGATTAAACCTTAACAAATAATTTCTTCAATACATTATTTCCTTTCATCTGTTTTATATTAAATCAAAAGTACTTTAGAATGAATCTGAAATAACTATAAATTAAGAATGATATTATTTTAATTATATCAAAAACTTACAAAATAAAGAGAATTGTTTGAAATAATCTTACGAAAACATGTTAAGCTTAACGTCGTTAGTATTGGAAGAAAAACTGAGTCCTTACTCATTTTTGGCCGAAATTTGCCTCGTCATTTTGGGCGGGAAAGTGAGTTTTTAACTTTAAAAAAATTTAATCACTTAATTAACCTGAATAAATTGTAGCCTATGTCTTACTCCAGGCTGTAATCTATCTCTAGGTGGAATTTAATCCAATTCCTTTCAGCCATCATGCCGTGGCTGACTAATAAACTTCCATACATACATTCAAACATTCATATATATAACATTAGTTTAGATAACTAAGGAACGGAATCGATCAAACATTATTACAAATTACATTCCCATTCCGTTTAGGAAATTATTCATAATTTTAAAAACACATATATTTTTTTCCAAAATATAGTTATAAATTCTCACTGTAATAATTTTAATGTTAGTTGATGACTGCTGATTTTACTTTAAGGTCAAAGAAAAAAAAATTGATCATTTGCTATTTTCTATTTGGGTTGAATTACTAATCTCGGTTATTTGTCACTATTTTCCTCTCTGAGTGATTTCTCTAACAAAAGACCAGGATAAATTGAGACCACAAAATAAAAGTCGAAATTAGCATTGTTTAGAGACAAATACAAGCAATTAACGTAATAGTTAATTTCTTTTTGACATGAATGAATATTGTGAGTTGAATTTATTGCATTGTGGCTGAATTTTTTTTGAAGTTTGAGACAAAGCCTATTATTTTCAAGAGTGTCATCATTGTAAAGAACACTTTAGTTTTCTATGCGGAGCAATAATTAAACTTGTTATGAGAAGTATGGAGTAAATATAAGAATAATACGGATTATCTATGAAAACTGAATACTGCTCTCTGAAACAAACTGTAGTTCATTATTTCCAAGGTTTCTTTAATCGTGTGAGAACATGATACTTTTTTTTATTAGGAGGTTTTGAATAATTGAAGACAACAAGTAATTGAAGACTGAAATCACGTCGGTAATATTTATCTGCAACTTTTAATCGTACAGACTTTTTCTCAGTATTGCATTGTTATTATGTATGGGCCCTTAAAAAAGCAGATGTGTTTTTAAAAGGTTGACTTGCTTTTACCAATATTAATTTATTATTATGAATGCTTCTTTAACAGCTGATGCAATTATAAAAGGTTGACGTCAAACTAGGAAATAGTATCTGTTTTTTTCATACAATGCATTTTTTCGAATGAAATTAAATAATTTCAATTTTATAATATGTTCAAAAAACTTCACTCGCATTTAAGAAAAATTTTGATAAGAGTATTTTTTTTTCCCCAATGCGAAAATATAACTTCATTCTTTCTTAAGTAGAAAAAATTGTATGATTTGACTTCTTTTCTAAGATTAACCCATTATAAAACTGTGTTATAATCTCAGAAATTAATAAATAGCAGTTTGTGTTTACAAAAATATTGTTGTTAAAAGTTATGTAAAATAACATATTTAAGAATATATTGGCTAATAATTTGGCATTTGGAATAGCATACTATATATATATATATATATATATATATATATACACTGATGGAAAAAAAATCCCAACACTAGGAAGGAGCTGTGCTAGATAAACGAAATTTGGTAGACATGTTAATACATCTGAAAGATGACGTCGATTCAAATTTCGAGCTACACGCGTAAGTGTGGCGCTAGTAGCAACACTATGAACATGCAAATGAGGTTTGCTTTAAATAAGCGCTGTAAGGTTCGTGATCGTTACTTACAGTTGAGATTTGACGTAGTGGGTTAATGTTAGTCACGGATGCCTCTGAGAAGTCGAAGCAGCCATTATCAACAGCTCACTGAGTTTGAAATAGGTCGTGTTGTAGGGCTACGAGAAGGTGGGTTTTCTTTCCGCCATATTTCTGAAAGACTTGCCAGGAATGTATCCACTGTTCATGAGTATTGGCGGTAGTGGTCAAGGGAAGGTACTGCCTCAAGAAGACCAGGATCCGGGCGGCCACTTGGTACTACTGAGAGGGAAGACCGTCGTATTCGGCGTATGGCTGTGGCTAGTCGTACTGAGTCTGCAGCTGAAATTCGAGCTGCAGTTGGCACCACAGTGACACAACGAACTGTTACAAATCGGTTACTTCAAGGACAGCTCTGAGCCAGACGCCCTGTATAGTGCATTCCACTGACTCCAAACCACTGCCTTTTGCGACGTGAATGGGGTCAAGGTAGACCTCATTGGAGCACGGAGTGGAGATCTGTTGTGTTTTCTGATGAAAGCCAGTTCTGCCTTGGTCGCAGTGATAGCCGTTTGTTGGTTAGAAGGAGGCCAGGTGAACAACTGCTAGTGACCTGTCTGCCACCTAGACACATAGGGCCTACTCCTGGATTTATGGTTTGGGGAGCAATTTCGTATGACATTAGGAGCACTCTCGTGGTTATCCCGTGCACCCTGACTGTAAATTTGTACGTCAGTCTAGGGATACAACCTGCTGATACAACCTAGTGATACAACCCGGTTACTAATGTACCAAAATTTCACATTTGAAATGGCTCTTCTCGACAATGGCTCTACCTGTGATCTTGAAACTTTAATCAATTAAATATGTTACTTAGACAAATTTATTCCTAAAATTTTATTACTGTAAAATAATTTTTTCTTGGTGTTGGGATTTTTTTCCATCAGTATATATATATATATATATATATACACTGAAGTGACAAAAGTCATTTGATGAATGTTAATACCGTGTCGGTCCTATTTTTTCCCGGCGAAGTGCAACAAGACGTGTCATGGAGTCCACAAGTCGTTGGAAGTCTTCTGCAGGATAATTCAGCCATTTTGTCTGTACAGACGTCCATAATTGTGAAAGTGTGGATGGTGCAGGAGTTTGGGCAGGAACGGACCTTTTGATGATGTCCCATAAATGCTCGATGGGATTCATATCGGGCGATCTAGGTGGCCAGATCATACGCTGGAATTGTCCGGAATGTTCTTCAAACCAATCGCGAACAGTTCTGGCCCGGTGACATGACGCATTGTCATCCATAAAAATCCCATCGTTGTGTGGGTACGTGAAGTCCATGAATGGCTACAAGTGATCTGCAAGCAGCTGAACATAACCATTTCCAGTCAATGATCGGTTCAGTTGCACCAGAGGATCGAGTTCATGCCATATAAAAACAGCCCACACCATTATGCAGCCACCACCGGCTTGAACAGTGCCTTGCTCACAGTTTGGGTCCATGGCTTCGTGGGGTCTGGGCCACACACGAACTCTACCATCAGCTCGTAACAACTGAAATCGTGACTCATCTGACCACGCCACGGTTTTCCAATGGTCTAGGGACCAGTCGATATGCTCACGAGCCCAGGAGAGTCGCTGCAGGCGAAGTCGTGCTGTCAGTAAAGGCACTCGAGTCGGTCTTCTGCTGTCATAGCACAAGGAAGACAAATTTCGCCGCACAGTCCTATCGGACACGTCCCTCGTTCATCCCACATTAATTCCTGCAGTAATTTGACGAAGTGTTGCGTGTCTATTACATTGACCATTCTACACAGATGTCGACGGTCTCGGTCGTTAAGTGCAGGTGGTCGCCCACTGCCTGAAATTTCATACTCTCGGCCCACTCTTAATACTGTGGATCTCGGAATGTTGAATTCACTAACGATATCCGCAATGGAATGACCCATGCGTCAAGCTCCAACTAACATTCCACGTTCAAAGTCTGTTAATTCTGGTCGTGCCGCCATAAATCACGAAAATCCTGTTCACATGAATAACTTGATCACAAATGAAAGCTCTGGAAAACGAACTGCGCATTTATACTTTTTCACTGCGATACTACTGCCATCTGTATATTTGCATATTGCTATCCCATGACTTTTGTCACTTCAGTGTATGTATATATGTATATATATATATATATATATATATATATATATATATATACACAGTGTGATCAGCGAATAAGCCCTGATTTCAAAATTAAATATCTCTACAACAAAGATCGATCGATTTATGCGGTAAACTGTACGTTTATTAGCAAAACTGTAAAAATAATGTACAAAAGTCAGAAAATTTATTTACAAAAAAACATTAATAGCTCTCTAAACGTTAATGGCGCTCTGTGCTGAAAACTCTATCTCTGTAAGATGTCTTTAAAAAACGATAAGGTGTGCGGTCTTTGCAATCAAAAACCGTAATCTTTGTAATCAAATGTTCGCCGTTTGAAACAATGAGGTGGCGTAATCGAACAATGAAATTTGACAACACGTCTTTCAATGTCTCAATGGAGACGGAATCACATGCAGCACCAATCAACTATTTAAGTTCATCTAGAGTGTCGGGATTGTTACTATAGACAGTGTCTTTCAATGCTCCACACAAAAATATGTCACAAGGAGTCATATCAGGAGAATATGAAGGCTAAGCTATTCTGGTGTCAGTAAACTGTGGGTAACCTAACGCAATTACTCTATTCCTAAAGTATTCAAGAAGAAAGCGAAAAACTTTATCTGTTCGATGTGGTCGAGGCCCATCTTGCATAAACCAGACGATACCTGGTTGATCCTCCAACGCTAGTTGAGTGCTGACAAATTGATCCAAAATCGTATGTAACGTTCAGTAGTTTTTGTTTCTCGCATGAAAATGAGGCCGATAATGCCTCTAGCGTATACCGCAGCTCATGAATTAACTTTAGGCTAATGCAGTGCTTTCTCTTCACACAAAGAAGTATTTTTGGAGCCCCAAAATTATCAGTTCTGTTTATTAACGATTCCATTCAAATGAAAATGTGCCTCATCTGTAAACCAGGTGCAGTTCACATCAAATCCGTCGTTGTCGATCATTGTTAGAATCTGATTCGCAAAGTCAACCCTTTAATGCACAGCTCTCATGCGTATAGTCTGATAACTTTGGATTTTATATGGAAACAGCCGTAGGCTATATTTCAATATTTTTTGAGTGCTCGTATACTTCAAAACTGTTTCTGATGCAATTCGTCGGATGCTTTTAATTTTTGACGTCACATTGAAAGCGTCCTTGGGCATTGTGATTAGAGAGCCATCTGTGCATTTCTAAAAATAGAATGCATAATTTGGGAAAAATTCAGCATAAAAAAAAACCAATACTGAAAGTTCTTCATGAAACATTTTACTTTTAAAACTCAGTTTTATTAAAATTCCTTTTAAATGAAATTTGTAAAAATGGGCGAATGTAGCTTTAGAAAAAAGTAATATGTATTTTTAGCGTTATTAGTTATCTCTGAGATGTGTAATACGATATACAATGAAAAATAATAAAGTTACAACTTAAGAACATCAATAAAATTTATACTAAATAAAAAGAAGGCAAAAACAAAGTATTTGTTTTAGATTTCATTTAATTATTTTACCTTCTATAGTAATTAAAAATAAATATTTAAATATGAAATTAGATTATCAGTATAAACCGATATATTTTTGAATATTTTTAATATACCTGTTTTATTGAAATCTAAATTTTCTAGATTCTTTTTACAAAAAAGGTATTGTCGAATGTTTATTTAATGATTTTTTTCATTATATATATAGAAACTCGTTTATATAATAATTTTTGTCTCGGGCATTAAATGCTGGCAATGCGTATATTCCAGATAAATTTCTTGTAATTACTATAAAACTCGTTGTAATCTTTTTCTCACGTATGATAAAAATGATTCACTTGAAATAGCTTTTACATGCGGTTTAATACATATGGACAAAAAATTGACTCTTTTTTTTGTCAAAACACCTAATTATACTAATCATAATGTTATACACTTAACTTAATACATCCTTTTAATGACTCGTTTTGACATTAGCTAGAAAACAGAATACTTAATTAAATTTAAATTCTATGATATTATTTCTTTATTTTAGAGACGCGTGTGTCTAATACGTTATGAGAACTCAGTTAATGGAAATAAAGAAAGATATTACTTTTATTTCGTGATATCGCCTTGAATCAGCTGTGATTGATATGAATAGCATCTGAATAACATTGCAGTGATATGGCATATGTCCTTTCTAGTTGGTGCTTATAGTTTTCTACTTTACTTAGTAATTATTGATCGTGTTTAAAAATCAATATTAAATACATGAATATGTTTTGGTAATGGGTGGGAGTTAATACTAAATATCATTTTAATAATTTAAAAGCTGATGATATAAAATAATGAAGTAGAAAAAATGAATGTTTAAACAAAATACTGTTCAATAAAAATGCTCTTTATGAATCTTAAAAAAGATCGTGTTAATGCATTTTTAATGAGATAGAACTTTTGAGGAGCAAATAAAACATATAGAACACATTTTCTGCCTATTTTCTAAGAAGGAATTAAATTTAAGGCAAAACAAATCACAGGACATTCACATTATTTCTTTTAAATTCGAAAAATTGACACTATGTATAAGCGAAAAAAATTATGAATATAAGTTTTGGCACTACTGAACAAACGATCGAAATTGATGCTTTATTGAGTTATTAAGCATTATTTTGGTAAACCTTCATATGAATAATGTTCCACAACAGATTCATACTAAACCACGATTTGGTTTGATCTTAAAGTATTTGGTCTTTTGATGAAGAAACACAGAAATGGAGATATATTTTTGTATGTCCATTTTTTTTTTCTTTTACTTAAACTAATTACAAAGAGTATTCCATGCATTAATTCAATAAATTTATTTCAAATCGTTTGAAATGATAATACTTCAAAAATTCACAACTCGGTCATTTTTATAAGCAGTATTAATAATAGTTTATTGAATATGATCGTTATAATGTTGAAGCTGTATAAAAGTTTGGATATAGATATGTTTCAGAATTGGATTTATCGCCTCAAACAGCATACAACAGAATTCTTCACTCAATTCATACAAATTTTTTCAATAAGAGTATTTGCTCATCTTATTTAATTTAAGTATTACTTATTATATCACGAGTGTAAGGGGATGTCTTGTTTATTGTGTCAGATTATTTTTTTCGAAAATATCTATTTCTACTGATTTTATACAGAATAACTAATTATTTAATACAATGCAGTTTGAAATCTACATTTTATTTGATTAAAAATGATACTGATTGTTTTCTTTATTTGATTACTGCGGTATATGATTTTAAATAATGTGTTTTAGATATGGTGTTTCGATAAAATGAAATATAGATGAAAAGAAAATACTTGTTAGATTATTTAAAAAGGTGATAAATTCTGAAATTATGAGCAGCATGTAATATTTCATACCAAACACTTCATAAAACCATTTTGTACATTGTAAAAGGAGATCTGCGAAGAGGCACTTAAATAACTGGAGCTTGAAATTACAAAATGACTTCATATTTTGAACAGTCGCTAAGTTAATGAAAATAAATCTGAACGATAACTGCGACTGCGAGCCCTTATGAAATGACGAGAGTGGCATATTTAAAATGCAACATAATATTGTATTTTCTGTGTTAAAATATGCTGCAAATACTCTGAGCAATTCAACATATCATAATTCCATTAATACAGATATATGCTTGAAACTGTACATGTTAACAAATAATATTTAAAGAGGGCATATATATATCAAATCTTTTGATTATGAAAAATAGAAATCGTCTTTTAAAGTGATGTTTTGAAAGATGTTATTGAATTTGCATAATTGGCCATTATTTTCTGTATCAGACAAAATATGTGTTCCAACCACCTTTTTTTATCAAACATTCCATAGCGTGTTTGATTCTTAATTTATTTCCTTCTCTTTAATAGAGAAATGATAAAAAATATAAAAGAATAAAAACAGAAAGTAATAAAAATTGAAAGAATAAAAATAACCGGTTTTCTTTAAAAACCGGTTATTTAACTTAAACCTTGCAGAAGGTCTAGAAACAAACTGAATATGGAAAAGATATCAATTTTTACTGCGCATATAATACGTTTGGTACACATCATTGCAAATATAAAGCGTTGGTACACATCATTGCAAATATAAAGCG
>JAPMOQ010015914.1:2573346-2627516 GCA_026543055.1 Argiope trifasciata
AACAGCGGTATGAGGGCGAACGTTATCCTGTTGGAAAACACCCCCTTAAATGCTGTTCATGAATGGCAGCACAACAGGTTGTATCACTAATTTGACGTACAAATTTGTAGCCAGGGTGCGTGGGATAACCACGAGAATGCTCCTGCTGCCATAAGAAATTGCTCCACAAACCATAACTCCAGGAGTAGGCCCTGGGTGTCTAGGCCGCAGACAGGTCACTAGCAGACGTTCACCTGGCCTCCTTCTAACCAACAAACGGCTATCCCTGCGACCAAGGCAGAACCGGCATTCATCAGAAAACACAACAGATCTCCACTCCGTCCTCCAATGAGTTCTAGCTTGACACCACTCACGTCTCAAACGGCAGTGGTTTGGAGTCAGTGGAATGCACTGTACAGGGCGTCTGGCTCGGAGCTGTCCTTGAAGTAACCGATTTGTAACAGTTTGTTGTGTCACTGTGGTGCCAACTGCAGCTCGAATTTCAGCTGCAGACGCAGTACGATTAGCCATAGCTATACGCCGAATACGACGGTCTTCCCTCTCAGTAGTACCACGTGGCCGCCCGGAACCTGGTCTTCTTGAGGCAGTACCTTCCCTTGACCACTGCCGTCAATACTCATGCACTGTGGATACATTCCTGCCAACTCTTTCAGCAATATCGCGGAAAGAAAACCCACCTTCTCGTAGCCCTACAACACGACCTTGTTCAAACTCAGTGAGCTGTTGATAATGGCTTCTTCTTCTTCTCAGAGGCATCCTTGACTAACATTAACCCACTACGTCAAATCTCAGCTCTAAATAACGATCACGGACATTACACCGCTTATTTAAAGCAAACCCCATTTGCATGTTCATAGTGTCGCTACTAGCGCCACACTTACGCGCGTAGCTCGAAATTTGAATCGACGTCATCTTTCAGATGTATAAACACGCCTACCAAATTTCGTTTATCTAGCACTGCTCCATCCTAGTGTTGGTATTGTTTTTCCATCAGTGTATATGTGACTTCTTATCGTCAGTTTAGGATAAGCAAATGAATATATAAGATTGATATATTATGCGGTAGAAGGCATAAGATATTAATTAATCTTTGATTCAGAATTTGCATACTTCTTTACAGATCTATTTCGGGAACAAATCGAAATCTCATAATGTAAGCTTTTGTTAAGAAACTGAAACCATTACATTCAAATGGGAAATATTTGCGATCATGGTTTACAAGAAATTGGATGACATAATGATACTCGCATGAAACGTTAAAACTAATAGATATCACTCAGAATATTTTATATAATAATAATAGTAGTAATTAAATAGTAATTATCTGTTTCACAATTGTTACTGCAAGATCATTATGTGTCTTACATGAATGACTCGGTTTATATTGGTGACTATATTTTGACTCGGTTATAAAGGTGAATTCTAGTTTTCATATTTGAGTACTAAGTTAAGAGTTTATTGCAAATAAATCAATTTCATTCATCAAGCTTATGAACCATACCTCTATTGACATATCAAAATATGAGTGAAATGTAATAGCTAATTAAACGGATTGTTTCGAGTAAATAAATATTTATTCAAAATGTTGAATTCGAAATCTCTGTTAGCAATACTTTCTTAAATTTTATAAAAATATTTCTTTTTATTTGTATATTTTGAAGGGAATTTATTAATATTTTCTGTAAAATAATTTCTTGAATCATGCATAAGGTTGCTGATATTGAGGGTGAAAAGAAAAAAGTACAAATTTGACTAGACTTTGCTGAATATTACATAATACAAACATTGAGTGTGAAACGTTCAAAAAATCTTGCGATTGATTAAAGGTGACCGGACACTTTTTCAACGCACTTAACTAATTTTTCCTTTGACGATTATTCCCTAATTAGAAAAATTTACTTTTTCTAATTAGAAAATTAGTGTTTCTAAAAGTCATAGTTTTGAAAACTAATAGTTCCATTTCGATTAAGGCTGCATTTGTCGATAAAATTTTCATTTCTCAAATTTTAACTCGATTTAGCTGCATTAAGGTCCTGTTTCAAACCACCATTTGGGAATGACCTCGTAATTTTGAACCACAGTCAGATGATGAGGACGACACTTGAGCTGGCACACCTCTCACCACACTATCGCGCCACACCATCAATGCGTTATTTAAGCTCCGGCAGTGTTTTCAGCATTGCTGCTGCGTAAAGAATGCTTGCTTGGAAATATTTTATTTCTTGGGGTCATATCCAAGTTAACAAAGAAAGCAAAAGTGCTGCAAAATGTTTGGAACGAATTAAGCTACCTATTAGTAGTACTACCTACTGTATAACAAGAGAGTCAAATATTGAACATCTAACTGAAAAAATGTTATATTTCTATTTAAATCGTTGTCTCACTTATTATAATATGCGTAGTTATTTCGAAAAAAGGATTTTTTAAAAATCAAAACCAACATTTGTACTCATACTGTATTTGATTTGAATATAAATTCAGAACGTCTTTTTTCGATTAGAGTTATTTATTATTCAAAAGAACTTAACATTTTCCACAAAAACTGCGAAATTTCATTCTGAAACTGCTCCATAATTATAGAGGATAACTTAATTTTGATTCTTAAAAAAGTAGTTAAAATATATAATACACTTTAATTTAGATGGGCTGTTATGGGTCAAATAAGTGTTTCGTTCTTAAGCAACCCTAGAGCTTTTTCGGTATGGACCTTGTAATTTTGAGCCTCGGTCAGAGGTCAAGGACTACAATTCAGCTGATCCTGCCTCTGTGCATCGCACCAGGGGGAGAGTGTGCGCCCATTACGAATTTAATATGCATCGCATCCACTTACACTGCGGTTCTTGGGGAAACCTGAAACCCTTCGGTTCTGAAGCCGACACTTTATTACCAGGCACTGCTGCCAAAAAGGGCACCGAGTCATCCTTTCTCATAAAGAAGGATTCGGTTTTATCGGAAATGGGGTCCAATTAGATAGTCCACGAATAATGTATGGACAACACTTGTCGTGTTGAAGTTGCTGTTTTGGATTGTTGAGTTCCAAATTATATACTAGCTGGAGGTTTACTTGAAAAATAAGCCAAACTGTTAATTTCTTCTCCACAAAGTTAGAATGTTGGGGTTAGTATTCGCTGAACATTCTGAAAATACTTGTCTCTAATGGATAAGAGGAATACGGAAAAAAAAATTTCTTCTTCATTTAATCTAGTATTACAATTACATTATGTATTTCAGAGCTTTCCTCGTTTCTGAAATATGCTGTTCATACACAAACAACTACCAGCAAAACACTTTACTTTCTTTCCTCGGTACATCATTATTTTTAAATATTAATTTCAATATACAGATTCCTAAACTTCAGTTACTTTTTTATAATCTCTAATTTGTAAATAATAGATAATTAAAATTAACATACAATATTACGAATAGTTGAGATTTTTATTTAAGTATTGGTCCTTGGATGATATATAGGCCAATATTTGCTTTTCAATAGCTTTTCCGGATTCAATATTTTCTATTTTATGAAATAAATTTATCGTCCCAAATTTATCATAAGCTTTTATAAAATTAATAAGAAACATATCTACTGATTTTTTAGATAAAAGCCTAAAACCTTCTATATTTAGGTAAAATTAAAGGAAATAATTTATTAATTAACATTTTTGCAGTATAAAAGCCATATAAAAATTTACATTTTAATCTTTTGAATGTTAACCTCCACAGCAGATAAAGTGCTTACATTTATGAAAGCTGCATAAAAAAAAATAAAGAGTATGTAAAAGAAAAATTAATAAAATGTCAAAATTATGTTTTGTTTATTATTTCATTTATATATTTTTTTCTACTAATTTATATTACATTATATAATTTGCTAAAATATTTAAATAAAAAAGTTTAAGAAAAGCAAAATAAAACAAATTCACTCAACAATATTTATCACATGGAAATAATAAATGCACATTGAGGTTTGAGATGCTTAAATGCGGAACAGAAAACCACTCAAAATCATCAGTCACTTTTTTTTAATTCGAGAACTGGTTTTAAAATTATTTCTCCTATTTCTCCATTTTTTTCATTGTTTATTCATGTTTAATTCTGAAATTGAAAAATTCCATTTACATCTTCGACGTCTTAGAATAACGATTGAATTTACTAAATTATATTATTTCAAAAGAAAAAAGCCAAAGCCAAAGATTATCTAACATGTAGAATGTAGATATCCAACATATATGTGGTAGGACTTTAAGAATGTTATATTACGTTAATAATTTTTAAAATTGAATCATAATTGAATTTCTCAAAATAGTTAATTATTTTTCTGCTGTTTTTGCACTAGTTCAATTTATAAAAATTTTTGTGATATATATTGTCTATTGAATTCTAAAAGTCATTAAAGACGAAATTAAAACAAAACTTTGATTTTATTATCTTTAAAAGTGAATAAATTATCATGCACTATTGTTTTCTTGACTTAGTAAAGGAGAAGAAAGAAGAATGACATATCGTCAGACAACCCAATTAGAATCATTAAAGCTTTAAAAAATGCTCGTGTATGGAGAATGTTTAATGTCTCTTTATACTTTTAACAAAGGCTTTTAATTGCTGGATAACTGGAGAAGCAGACAAAAGCTCAGTCTCATCACCAAGAAGCTCTCAACTTACTATAATTCATTATACTTATATTTCTTAAAAATACTTTTAACTATTAATATCTCAAGTATCTTTCGAATAAGGAAGATAAATTGGCTTTTTTTGAAATAACTAATTGAATTTATGTTTAACTTCACTAAAGCATTATGTTCCGAGACTTATCAGTATGGAAATAAGTATAAAAACACAAATAGCAAAGAGGATTAATATTTTTTTAGAAAGCAATTTTAACTCCTTTTTCAGAACGCTAATTTGAAATTAGGCATTTTCTGCATGCTAGTTTATTCAAATCAGCTTAATTTGCAATTCTGATTAGCTCATGAGACATATTGAATCCTCAGTCAGAAGGATTTACATATAAATTTTTCATTGAATATGATGTAAATTTAATATTTTTAATAAATAATTCTAATTTAAAATTTATGAAAAAATATATATGTTTCAGTTTTATGAGAGATTTGAGTTTAGGAAAATCTCCTCTAAGTATAATAATCTCCTATAAGGAATACTAAATTTCAAGAACAAAAAGTAGTCAGTATTACATAGAAATTATTAAGCATCGAAGTAAACATTAGGTAATTAGATAATTAGATATTACTTCTTCTACAGATTTTGGTGTTGCTCACTTTCTTCGAAAATACAGTATCTAATCTAAAGAGGACTTCATTATTATTAAATTATTAAACATATGCGCAGAAAGAAAGGAAACTGTATTCATTACCTAGTCTTATCTTAATTGATCTGTGTAATATAAGCGCAGTATGCTCTAATGATGTAAATTTGAGAAATTTGGACGCTTAAGATAATTTAAATGGATAAATACATTTTCATCAAAGATTTAAAAAATAATATTCAATCATGAAAAAAAGCAATTAACAGATTCATTTTTAAAAGAAATTGATTGCAAGTAGCTGCATATCGATAAACTATTCTTTGAAAAATTTTCCAAATATATTTTACTATATACGTCTTGCGTGCATGCATACATGTGTGTGTGTTCGCGTGCGTTTATGTTGTCCGGTTGTGTACGCATGCGTCTGTATGCGAGTTAGAAAAAGAAAACAGGTTTACACATTTGAAAATAAATTCGATTTCATTAATGAGAAAGGTTACTTCATTTAAGCAAAATAGTTTTCGACTACTTTAGAAAGATCTGAAATACAATCAACATCCACTAATTCATAAAGCAATGTTGTGCTATTTGACTTTATCGCTTTTTGTCACTTCATAAAATAAATATAATTGATTGTTCAAAAATATATTGCATCTCATTTTAAAAGACATCCAGTCTTTGAAAATGGGTAATGAAATGAAGCAAAGAATCTTTTCTGCTTGCACAATCTTCAAGAATTTTCAGCGAAAATATATTCTACTGAGGACTGGTTATCCATTTTTTAACGTCATTCCTATCTTCCCCACCTCTCAAGAGACTTGAATTAAGGTCCTCACAATGATTCTATGATACCAGAATTCTGTACTTTATTTTTGAAAAGAAGAAATTCATCTTTTATTTATGCTCTTTATTATCACAATTCAAAGGAATGGCAGTTTTGCTGAGGACGCTTATTCGATGATTTCTCTAGACTATTATGTGAATAAATATGAGAAATCTGATTTAACAATTATTATTTTTAGAAATACATGAATGTATCTAGTCATCGCTTATTCTCACAACAATTGAAATTTTGATTGGTGAGATTTAATTTAAATTGTCAAATAGAAAAAGACTTATCATGATTATAATTTAATATCTTAGTGAACAAAGAAAGGAGTTCAAAGCTCCTCGGGCTATACGGAGGATATAGAATGGTATATGAAACATAATTTTTATTTATTATTTCATGCACAATATTCTGCTTTCGTTTAGATAATACAATGCACTCCTCAGTATCTGGTTCTTGACAGTCCAGCTTAGTTTTCTTTCATCGTAATTGAAAGAGGCGTTGCTATGTTAACATTGACAAATATTTTGCACGCTGACATCAGCATCGAGTCTCTACGAGTCTTGAAAAGAATACAAGTTGTGACAGGAAAAGATCGGAGGCTTGTCAGTGTGTAAAGAATCTCAGTTGCTGCCACTGTTCCTGATTATAACTGCACAGTATGTACAGTATTCAAAAGTTTTTGGCAAGGATGTACTTACTATTTTTTAAGTGTATCAGACTGAAAATTACATGATTTTGTTTATTTCGCTTTTAGTCATTGGATTAACATTTTAGTGATTTATACATAACCAGTTTTAATGCAGTTATGTTTCTTTAAAAGAAAAAGCAATAAAAAAAGCTATAATTTATAAATGAAGTATTAAAAAAAATCCCCAAAGTGTCGATTTTATCTGTATATTTTGAGTTTATCGTGTAACATAACTTTTATTTAAAAAGCCTCATATATTAAGCAATTAACTTAGGAAAACCGTATTATATATATATATATATATAGCCAGTTTATTACCGCATACACAATTCATGAGCAGATACAGAAATGGAGAGATTAGTATAAGTAACCAGGCCCTAATATGCCTTTAGCTGTTGCTATGCAGAAACGGCTTAGCCCTTACATAAATAACCCTTCAATAAGCACGGAAGCTATACCCTCCATATCCGAGATAATGATATTGCCTATTCCAAACCCGCTCAATTATTTCCAGTGAATGAAACTGTAATTTTCTTTATGATTAAATTTTTTATATTCACTTTTATTTAAATCATATTCTCCAAAATGTTCCACATGCATTCCCTTAAATATTTTGCAAACAAGTGTCTTTAAAAAAGTTTAAAAAAATGAATGAATACTTAATAATTAGTCATCCCGAGTGCAATTAATTTTTCTGAGTTTTTAAAGAAAAGTTTTTTGTTAGCTAATTTTAGAGAGGAAAAAATCGTCATTTTCAATCGTTGGACTTTTGGTTATTGGAATGAAGGCTGTCTTAATACTCAATGGCATACAATTCTTACAAATTTTACTAGTAAATATGTTGAAATTACATGAAGATGGCTAAAAAACGCAAAGCTTTTCGTAGTTTATTTCCTGAGAAACGAAGTATAATCTTAAGCTATCAAAGTCGTCATTCACTGTCTCTAAACAAGAGTTAAAATCCATTATTTAAGCTGACTGTTTATTTTATAAAAGGTAATTGAAGTATCTGGTGTTGCTTGGAAATATAGTACTTTCTTAATCATTTTTAATATTTCTAATATGAAAATTAATTTTATATAAACTTTTGTAGCATAATATATTTTTAGCATGCAACTGATTGCACTTCATTACCTGCTATCGCTTGAAGTGAAAGGTATTGTAGTTCCTTCTTTCAGTATTTTAGATATCCTTGAGCAACTAAATTAAGCAAATAAAATCTAATCAAATAAACGAATTAAAAAGTTGAAAAAGGAAAGATTTTTCATATACGGAAATAGATTTACATTTATCGGAATGTTTTGAATTTTATTGATTGGAAGTAATTTATTTAATTCAAGAACGAGAGAGATGCTTTTTTTATTTTTTAAGTTATGATTTTAAGTTAAGTTTTTTAAGTTAAATTGTTTTAAGAATGATTAGAAAATTAATCAGCTATATGTGGAATTATGTCAATACTTTTAATTAAGACCATTTCATGAATCTCAAGTCAATTGCTTGAAATTATGAAGTTATTTGGGGATGCTTACAGTCAATTAGAAAAATATTATTAAATATTTTATTATTTATTAGAGCTAATATAGATATAAATATAAAATGAACGCAGAATTATTCCCCTTGTTTGTTGGTACCTGTGGTTAAAATTAAGGAAAATAATGAAATCTATTTTCAAATGCAGAATATTGAAGTTTTGATTCGACGAATTTTAAAACTCTATACAATAGAATTTGCTTCTTTTGCTCCACACATGAAATGGAATTTGCACAATCTAAATGGATTATGGAAATTTTCTATACGTACGTGACAGCTCTTTTCTATACGTACGTATACGTACGTCACTCATTCTTTTTGAAGAAAAGAACAGAGAGCTAACATTCAATCAAGGATTTTTGTCAGTCTATTTATTTGTGTTTGCCCCCTAACTTACCTGACACGCTTTACTAATAAAGTAATTTTTTACTGGAGAATATAATTCTCTTACCACTCTCAGAAGATTTAAAAGAATACATAGTTTACCTAAAAAAAGCATATTCTATAGTACTGATTAATAGGATTAAAAGTAATCCTATAAATCCTGATGACTGTAGATTAGGGATATATAACAAATGGAAATCGGTAGCAGATAAGAAATTCTTGCTAACTCAAAATGAAATTTTATAAGCAACTGTAGAGTATGTCACATACTACATGAAATATCTTCTACATATGAAAAATGCTGGTATATAAGAAAATTGTTATGGAGTTAGATGGTTCTAATTAAAAACAGTAAACAAAAGAAAAATACATTCTGTTACGTAAAATATTGCATAATAGGTTATTGCTTAATATTGTACAACATTGTGGAACGTTCTTCTACTTAGCAACTTATTACAAATCATTAATTTACAAGCGGCTTCTATTTGTCGATATTTTTACGATTTTTAAAGCCTTGTTGAGTGAATTTTATAAAAACTTGCAATTGCAAGAGAAAAAAAATGAAAAATAATCATTATATGGTATTCTTACTTTCTACCTCCTGGTGACTACCGGAAGGTAAAAATCAACGACCACCTTCTGGTGATTTTGCAAAAAAAAAATTATAATAATAATAAAGTTAATTGATAAGATAGTTATGTTAACATTTCATCAAGTCAATTTTTTCTCTTAAGCTTCCTGTACCAATAAAATTATTATTGCGACAATGTATATCACAATTTTCTTCTTTTCAACATCAGAGTTTCTAGTCTCTGATAGCGAAAATGTATTTTATTATACTCGTACAATGCAGCTGATATATATTTCATTCTTTTTAGATGTATATAATAAAAGAGGACAAAAATGTTTTTAATTCCTTAAAATGGATAAGAAAAACTCCAACTCTTTTTTAAGTTGTCTCTTGTTAAGAGTTTCTAGTCTGTCTCCAACTCTTGGTAAAGGCCTCTTGAAACATACACTTATTTATTCTACAATATAAGTAAAAACTTTCCCATTCTCACCGACCAAAGTAATTTTCTTATTTATTTGCGAGCAATCAAAATAAATATTTCTTAACTCCTTCCTCTGCAAGACGTGATTTGAATAGCTTTTCTCGCATTTACTTCTCTAAATCTGAATGTCTTTTGGAATTATAAGGGCCTTGTCTTTAATCGAATTTATCTACGCGGTTACGAAAGTAGGAATTCTTAATATATATATTTAAATAAATTTTATTATCGCTCATGTTAAAAGAATAAGCTTATTTCTTGCCACTTCAAATATAGGTATAATGAATAACGGTCAATAATTTTATGAATAATATTTGTGAATGTACATGAAGATGATTTACTGTTGATTCAAAATTTTTAAGGAAAGGTAAGTTACCAAAATAATCCTTGCCTAACCCACATTAGAACCTAGACGTCGATTGTGGGGTTTTTGATTTCTAATTTTGGAATGAAATACTGGTCACTGCCTTCTATTTTTGGACTGGAATGCTGATCACTATCTTCTGTTTTTGGATAGGGGCTGCACAAGTTCAGTTCAGAGGGGCTATCTTGATAGTATGCGAATGCAAGACGTTCGGGAATGGCAGCATCTAAAATGCTGAGAGTGATTAATCGCATTAGAGTTAAATTTAAATTCAACGCTAACAACAACCCCTCATCTGCAGAAGAAATGAATTGGTATGTAAAAATCAATTTTAGAGTAAAGTTTAAATAAGTTTCTAAAGAAAAGTTTAATTTATGATAAAAACTTGCAAACTATATTAATAATATACAACAATGGAAAGTACAATTCGATTCCTTTGATACTACAGAAAAAGCAGATAAATTTTATTGACTATTTGGTAGATGATCTAAACTCATGGATTCGTCATTTCAAATAGTGGATTACCAGTGACGTAATAACTCAGTATTGCTACGATAAAAACTGAAGTCATGTACTCCTTCTCGTTATTTACCAAAATATGAACATTTTGAGTTGAGTCATTGTCCATTCCATCTATGTATTACTTTTTCATTGCCTGTGAATTATTTTGTACTCCTTATGTAAAATTAATATATTCAATAATATAAATATTAATTTGAAGAAATAAATAATGGTAGCTTTTCCAAAAGAACCTAAAATCCTCAACTCATCTAATTGAATAGCAATTATGTCACTAAAACAAAGTATCCAATTAGTCCGTAAATTCTTTTGTGAATAAAACATGCACAAAATAAATCTCCATTTAAACAACGAAATATTAGACACTTTTATACTAGTACGAAAAACCTAAGAATCTTTTCTACCTACACTGTAATTATTAAAAAAATTAAACCAGAAGGCATGAAATTCCTTCTTAAGAAGCACAATGTAGTATATAAAGAGAGAAGAAAGGTTAGCGAGAAGAATATGAACAAGATATATACATTTGAGGATTGAAATAGAAAATGACTTTACTATTAAGATAATGATGGTGTGGCACAGCAACACCTAGATGTCCCTTAATAAGGGACGTGGCCTCGTCTAACTGCAAAGCATACATAGCACTGTTTACACTGTAAATAATTTTATCCAGCAATTTTGACGCAAGAGAACCCATCCTTCTATTAGTTAGAATACTTCTGTAACCCCTCCAAATACCTCCCCAAATAATTCCAAACCTGGTAAATCGTATGTAAATCAAGAAAACACTGACCAATGGGGCTATATCAGTCTAGATTCCACTTTCCGGAAGCTTTTAAACATTGCTGTATTGTGTAGGCGCGTGCGCATTATTGTCCATATCATTTTGATCGATGAATCTTCAGAGTAAGCGCACATAGGAGAGGATAGCATGATCACAACAATAATCTCGTCAGCTAATTGTGAAAAAAATGTGGAGGTCAATTCTTTTAATCATCATTATTCCCTTCTATATAGTCGTACTAGGAAAATGCCAGTGGTCCAATTGTTTGATGTTATTTAATTGGAAACATATCAAATTCTCTCTGCAATTCTCTCTCCTTCTATATAGTCGTACTAGGAAAATACCAGTGGTCCAATTGTTTGATGTTATTTCATTGGAAACATATCAAATTCTCTCTGCAAGCATCTCCAAATCATCTGTTAGACTTAAATGACGCTTACAGATAAAAATACATGACTCCATGGAAGAGATGAGCAATTTTTGTGTTCCTTGCCAATGATGTGAGCTTTCCTGATACTGGACGAATATATATCTTCTATGAAGTATTTTAACCACAGATGATTAAAACTGTTTTCTGCATGTGCAAGCTGAATAATATTACCCGCTGTGGGATTTCGATATACTTTCTTAGTAGATATGTCATTCATCTGCTGCTGCTAAAATTTGGTTGTTCATTTCTTTCCCTTTCTTAAAGTTTTATCTGAAGTCTGGAACACTTAGAAAGTGTTCCAGATGTCACAAAAACATGACACAAAACTTTTATTCATTCCAAACGCTTTCAGGAAACACATGTCGAACTAAACCCATTTTCCTTGCTCTGATTATTCTACGTCATAATGCCAGTGTCCTGGCCTAGAGGTAATGCGACTTCCCTGCGATCTGGACGTCCCAGTTTGTTTATGGTTCTATCTATGAAGTGTGCGAATGCGTCCCCTTGTAAAAAGGAATTGTGTCCGCCAATGTTAACAATAATTTTATATTAGCATGAAGTAGCTAAGTTGAACTCTAGTCCCAAGTTGGTACTACTGAAAAAGCAAGAGACCTTCGCTCGGGTTAAATGTCAGAGGGCTTGTGAAGAACCGTAAGTCACAACACAACACCATCTTAATAAAGTCATGTTTATTCGTTTCCCTTGCAATTTTGAATGTATGATGCCAGTTTTAATTGTAGTAAATATCTAGAAAGAAGATTTTATCCTTTCTTAATTGAATTCATCAGCACATGCTGTCTCTACGCGTTTTGAGCTCCGTCACATCTTTTTTTAAATTCACGGTCCTGATATCTGCATACACATCTGCTATGCTAATACTTTATTGTAATAATAATTCTACAATTTTGAATTGAATCGAACATCTTCTACAATTTAATAATTGAATGTTTAAATTGCATTTTTATTTTCTTTGTTTCTACTTTATTAAGAAACGCATGACTGTTTTTATTGTAATTTTATCTTTCTGAAATTTAGCGAAATATTTAAATAAATCTATCATTAAATTTTTCGTTAATAATGATTCACATATATTTCAATTAATTAGAAAGAATGAATAAATAAGAAAGAGAAAAATCTACTTGTAGAATAATGGAAATATTTGAATTTCTCTGATATTTGGATTCGAAACCTATGTAATGCAACCAGACATACCCATTATCAAGCCCACGACAGTAAAAATAACAATTTAACAGGAAATAGTTTTCAACAAACGACAAAGTATCTTGTTCCTACAAAATTCATTCAAAGTTTGTAATAATAGACGTCTTACGAAACATTTTGTTGTGACTAGTTAGAAATTTCGTAATGTAATGGAAGTGGCAGAATACAATGTCTCAAAGAGCTTATTATTTTCAGAGAACTGTTTACTAGTTAACAGTGAGTTATTTTTATTTAATAGATTGTAGTATGATTGAAGTATAGAGAAAATAGATTTCATAAACTATAGCAGGAAAGTCGAAAATAACTCATATAGCTAAGAAAATTATTTATGTCGAATTCATTGAGCCATGAAATTAATTTCATTATTCAAGTATGTTATTTCGAAAATTAATCTTACTAAAAATCTGAATTTCGATTAATATAGATATTATTTATGAAAAATAAATATATATTATCCCAAGATAATATCTATGCAAATAATATGTAATAACTATGTAAATTCATTCCAATTTTTTGAAAATGTGTATTTTGTAAAATCAAAATTATTAAAATCCATTTGGTGTAAGCATGCAGATTTAATAAATGTATAAAAAAATTGATTGAGAAATTCAGGCTTGAAAATATGAAATTATTCTTTCTTTTAATAGGATTTTTGTATTTTGTAAATTTCGAAAAGTTTTATTTCCTCAAATTTTAAGCTCTAATTTCATAAATTTTTTGTGTATGTTTAAAAAATCATAATTACAACATTTTCTTCTTATAATTTCATCAAAATTCATAAAAATTTGCAAAATAGCAAATAATAATAATGTAGAATTCATTTAATTTTAATTTTTTTAATGATGCATCCATTTTTAAAGTAAATAAAATAATTTTGATTAGTAAGAATTCAAGAAATAAAATTAGTATAAGATTTTACCCTTTTCTGTCTACTTTGACATCTCGTAAACAATTCTTATCTAGTCGTAAACAGATTTCTCGTTTTCCTCTTTACCTCTAATAATAATAATAATAAAGATGAGTGAGTGTGTATTACCACTCTACAGGCCAGACTGTTTGATCATCTATAGCTACAAAAATGTAATCAAACATATACATTCGTGAAAGGAAATAAGCACTCTTCTTCAACTTTCTTCAAAATTTTAATTGATTAAAATGCATCTTTAATTTTACATTTTTCAATGTCAATTTCGTCTTTAGTATTACACAAAAAAAATTTTTACACAGTTTTGATTTTTTTAAAAAAATGTCTACAAATTTGTACACAATTTTAGGAATATTTTTCAAACAATTATTTTTTGCCTAACTGCCTAATTCCCTGTCCTAATTTTGCCCTGTGTTCATTACTTCCTCAAATATTTAATTGCAAGATTTTCTTCCTTTTCTGAAAGCTATAGAAGAAGGCCTACATTTAATATCTCTTTAATTCACAAGATTAAGTAAAATACTGAAATTACAGTAAAGCAAATCCTTCGGCGACTCCTGGAAATGAATATGGGATGCGTCTGACATCGTTGTATTATCTGGCCACCCTAGAGGGTACATGAAAAGGTGGGGATCTGGCTTCCCAATCTATGATGTTACATGCTTCCTTGGGGAAGAGTTGTACCATGGCCGGTGATGACCCTTAAGATTCAACCATACTTCCTCCAGTGTTCGGTTGCGGTGGTATGATTTTTCAGTGTTTATTATCCTTGTGCCTGTAGGACTGCTCGGGTAGTCAATAATACGAATTACTAAATTAATTTTGGAAGATTGATGAATCTGACATTTGTGTTCGTGTAAACGCTTGATGCAAAGGAACTGAGTATCGTTAGAAAAACCCATGTTCATTGCCAGTAGAAAATTCGTATGCATGTCTATCGTATTAAAAAGATTAATACTAACAATTTGACCGACATAAAGATTGCCTGAACAATTAAAAGTAAGTTTGACATAGCACATTTATCTGTGGAACCAGCCTATTATGAAGAGAGACTAGTTGTAGTACAAAGAACTGATTAATAATGGCCTAAGATCATTTAATTCATATTTTTTACTCACATTCTTCTCCAACACTGTCCAGCTTTTCAGCTCCATTGAAATACTGCTTTTTTATTTCAGTTTTTTTTCCCTCAAAAGAAAATACATGAAATTCGAAACAGAAAACCATTCGTTATGACTTGTGCTGACAGTTTTCCCTCAAACAAATATCAATCACTACAGACGATGTTGATGGAACCCATGTTTACGAAAATTTATGAGCTTTCAATTGACTTTATAAGAAACTTGCTTCTCAATAACTTCTTCAAATAATATACTAGGCAGCTTATTTTAACTGCATTTGTGACACGAAATTCAATATTTATCAGACAATAAGAAAATATTAAAATATTTCATTCAATGCTAATGAACATTTGCATGATATTTTTAAAATTTATTTGAATAATATTTATATAATATTTGAATAATATTTTCTTATATCCCTTAATAAATTCTTATAGATTTATTAAGGGATATAAAAAAATATTACTCTAAACAATATAACAAAAGTCACTTTAACTGTCAAACAAACACATATGAGAAAAAAAATTAATTTCATTCTTCTAAATTTACAAGAATAATCGAAAATTGATGCAATATTTTCAATTTTATATTCTAAATAAAACATTACAATTACATCAATGATATTACATTTTGGTTGTGCGCTAATTGAATCTAACAAATTATCGTTGTTAAAATAACTCGTTATAATTATGTCCAGTTTAATAACACTCAGTAAGGCAAGTCAGCTTTCTTACTTTAGGAGGAAGACATACTTTTTCACTTAAGTATTTCCTTTTGAACTCATTTTTATTTAGGATTATTATTTTATAATTCGCCTTGTAAGATTCTAATACGAATGGACTCATGCTAATTTCCAATTGCAAAATATTCATATTTAATGAAATTTTCCTCGGTCTTTCTATTAAGAGGTTGAAAAAGAAAGAAAACATTAAATGCAAGGCAAATCGTGATACTACTTGAATATCAATTTTTATGGGTCTGACTTTAATGTAATTGAATGAATTGTAATTTTTATGAAATAAAAAATGCTATTAAGTGACACTTATGCTAAAGTAAATGTCATATATTTCTATAAGAACGATAAAAAATATCGTAAAATTTTTATATGTTTATTGGTTAACATGCAAATGCTAAAAAATTGAAAAAATAATTTTGATTTAGAAAGAATGAATTTAATTGAGTTAGTTTTAAAAGAAAAGCAAAAATTAGTAATACCTTTTTCTTTCTATGTCTCACTTAATATATTTTTTCTCATTTTATTTATGTTCTTAATTTACTAAAGCACGAATTATTTTAAGATTTAAGTATTTTAATCATATTTGTCCAGCCATATTTTTAAAGGTTTCTTATTCCAAATTATCTCTTGATATATACTTTCTTTTACAAATTATATCTCATATGTCCAATATATTTTCTTAAACCAAATTTTTTTTTCTCTAGAAAAAAGATGCAAACACCTTTATAAATAGATTCATCATAAATATCTTACCAATATTTTTTGTTCAAACACATCGGGGTAAGACATCCATATTTTTTAATATAATTTCTATAAATATGCAAATAAAATTTTAACGACTATCAGATTGTATCATACTTGAAACAAATTCGATTATTTAAATTTCTTAGGTAATTCAGAGAGGAACTGGTTTAAATGCAATTGTGAACGTATATTTACAGAGAAAATAAATTAATTTAAAAACACTTGAACTAACTGAACTGCTCGTTGAACTAAGAAATACATTGCTCTGTAAAAAGCCTTTATTAAATTGAATCTTAGCGTTTAGTAAAATATCATAAAAGACAAGGTATATTTTATTTGATTGGATAAATTGCCAACTTCACAAATTCAAAATATCTAGAAATGAATTTAATATATGTTGTATATTAAAAATCGAGGGCCCTCTGCCATTTTTTAGGTAAAGCCTTTACTTTAGTTTCTGTTATATTTCCCCCAATCTTGCTTATCCTTGTGTAAAAACCATTTAAAATGTGACCTCGAAATTTATATAATCATCAATAACTAAGGCAGTGATTCTCAACCTGTGGGGCGCGCCCCCCTAGGGAGGCGCGAGCACATTAATGGTGGGGCGCGAGCATATCCAAGAGAAGATGTTATTTAAAAAAATTGATTAAGTGACTGAAAGGAAACACACACACACATACAAAAAATACATTTCGACACATTTAATAATTAACTTCTTAAATCAAAACAACTTACTAAATTAAAAACAAATTTAATAATTATTAGTGACTTCCTTGGACCTATCTTGCAGAGCAAAGTTTTTCGAAGGAGGGTTTAATATTAAAAATATACACTCTCAGTTCTTTTTCTATACTTAGCTGAGATTTATATGTTGTCTTCAAAGAAGCTTCATCTACTCCTGCCCAAAATTCAACGAGTGATTTATTACTAAATTGTCTTTTGGTTTCGCCTCTGGCCGTGAAGTATATGAAGGTTTCTTCCTCTTCAATTGAGAGTCCTTCGGGAGTATTTTGAAATGAATCCCTCACCCACTTGTAACTTGATATCAGTTTGTCGTCAGCAAGAAAGTACTTTCTAAATTCTTTGCTAGCATTGCTAAATGATTTTCAATGGTTACAAAAACAACTTTTACATGTTATTCTGCAGCCTTGTAATTTTTAATACAATCATTCAAATTTTCAAAAATAGTTTAGTTTTCTTGCTTTAAATTTCTGCTCCACCATTCCAATTTCCTACAAAAAGCATTGGCTTTATCACTCGTATCCAATATATGTGCATTTGCTCTTTGCTATTGAAGATTCAAGTTATTTAATTTCTCGAATATGTCGTCCATGTCAATTTCATCACAAATAAACTATCGCGAAAATTCTCAGCTTCCGGTATGTTTTCCTCTTCTAGGAAAACGACGATTTGTTCTTTTAAATCATAAACACGTTGCAAAAATTTCCCTCGTGATGACCATCTTGCCTCGCAATAAAATAGTAACGCTGAATGTACTGCACCTATGTCTTTACAAAGTGCAGAAAAGATTCTTGATTTCAGGATTCTCATTTTTATATAATTTTCTACGGTTACAACCATAGTTAACACAATATTCAAACCAAGACTCATTTCTTTGGAAGCCAAAGCTTCTCTGTAGATCATGCAATGTGTTCAGACACACCGTGGTGATTTCCGTTTCACAAGTGCTTGAATACTTTGGAATCTTCCGGACATAGAACGAGCACCATCGATGCATATTCCGACCTAATTTTTCCATTCCATGTTTGCTTCGTTCATAAAATCATTTAAGTCTCCTAACTTAATTTTTAAGCTGACCAGACAAATTCCAGACAAATCGAAACTTCTCGCGAAATCATGAGAATGCCCAACACGGCGGGACGCAAGAGCAATAAAAAGGCATAGGATTCTTGTTTTTTCAAAGCTGAGGGTTGGTGTTGCAAAATGTCAATAAATTTCCGTATTCTTGGTAATTTGTAAAGTTTAAAATTAAGGTTGTAGTGTAGGTTTAGCACCAAAATACTCAAAATGCATTGTTATTGTATGCATTTTATTGTATGCGGAGGGGAGGGGGGGGTGCGCGATGAAAAGTATGATTGGAAATTGGATCGTGGATACTAAAAGGTTGAGAAACACTGAACTAAGGACATGAGAAACTGGGTTAGGTTCCATCTATAATGCCAAATATATAATATTGGGAGCATGTGGCTATCTCAGTAAATGCTCAAAAAATAAATTTGGGTGTTGATAATTACTTACGGTCAATTGAAGGTTTGTTACTGTTTACTTATATTAAAGATCAAAATAACTGTTATACAGAAGACTTACCAATACTTTATGTTTAAAGGTTTGCTATGAAAAACACTGATAAATTAATTATTGACTAAAAAGCTTTATTTTACTTCCTACATCCTCATTAGACATTTCTAATAAAACAATTTCAAAAATTGTCAAAGACAGCAGTTTTAGGACGTTTATAGTTTATTGGTTTAAAAATAACTTTAAGTATGATACATCCTAATATTAAAAAGATTCAAAGGGAAAGATATAAAACATGCAAAATATATAGTTGGATTCATAGAATGCTATTATAGTAGGAATTTAAGATCAGGATAACATATCATGATATGGAAAATCAATCAAATTCATGTCAAATAATATTGATTTAAATATATCCAACATTGACCTTTATTAAAATTTGCTTAATTTTTTTTTCAATTTGTAATTCCATTATTCCATATCCCACTCTATTGCCCTGAATTATTCATGATTACATACAATAAAAGAAAACTTTCTGTTTCATATTTATTTTTCTATGTTATCGTAAATAAATTATTGCATTTTTTAAAAAATTGTTATTTATACATAACTTATTTCCATGATGCACAGTAAAAATCTCAAAAATTTATGAAAATACATAAAACAAAGATAATGATGTTCTAAATTAGCATTGCAGTATAATTTAAAAATACCGAAATATTAATCCTTAGAAGAAAAATCACTTTTTTTTTTCAAATACACTGATAAAATCATTAGCAATATAAATCGATGAAGGGAAGATATCAAGTGAGGATTTGATTTAAAATAAAGTTGCTGAAGGTAAACTTGGTGAGAATTATAGTTTGTAGTAGATTTTAAGGTCTTGATTTCTTATACGATAACTGAGAACAGAAGCAAAAATGCGGGAGAAGTCAAAATATAAAGAGACATTTGTAGAAAAGGTGTACTTATTCTAATGGTAGAAAAAAAACCTACACTATTTTTCAAAGTAACTACGATGAGCTTCAAATCACTTTCTCTAAAATTTTACATTTTTTTATTCCTTCGGAAAACAAAGATTTTTGGTAGTCTCTGTAACCAATTTTGCACTGCATAAATAAGATCTTCAGTAGTTGCAAATCTTCCTCCCATTAGCGCTTTATTCAATTGTCCAAATTGCTGGGAGACATGTCTGAAGACTACATGACGATTGTTCCAGGATTTCGAATTCAAACTCTTTTATTGTTTCGGCCGGCTGCTGGGAATAATGTGGAAGGGCGTTATCTTGCTGGAGGATGTCATCTTTCTCAAACATTACAATAATTCTCCTTGTTCACAGTTTTTTCTCTTGCTGGAATATGGACAGCTATTTAACCTCTCATGTCAGAGTATAGTGCTGGCTGAAAGTAGTTATTTCCTGCTTGAAGCGCTCTATCCATTCGTAGATCTTCTTTCACGATAAACGTCTGTCATCATAATGCGGTTGCATTTGTCAAATAATTTCCTTAAGCTTAATACCTTAAATAAACAAAAAGCAAATCATTGTGCTCATTTTCTCCTTGGGGCTGCTCCTTGATTAACAATGGAGTTTCCCTACTTAAAATTATGCTACACTCTAAGGACTAAGTTTGAAAAAAAGCATAAAAATGTTGTCAATCACACTAATTCAACACAGGATACAAACAGTATTACTATATACTGCAAAGAGGAAATGCAGAAGTGTCTTTGCTTTTTGACTTATACCCCCAAGGAGACATCTGGGAATGAGGATGAGAAGCTTCCGGCATGCTGGGGGATTCTCGCAATCCTTGTGGGCACAAGAGTCCAAGAAAAGGTGGGATCTGGCTCCTCTCAACGTTGAGGGGTATACTTCCTTAGGGATGATTCTATAGTTGCCAGAATGGCCCAATCATTGCTGTCAATTTTGAAATAGCAGTGGCACTGTCTTCTATTATTTTATAAGTGTGCCCTCGCTTGGGTCGGAAAGTCAGTGATACCATTTACTTTTTGCCTTTCCCTCTTTCATTAAAACCTCTCAACAACATATTTCAATTTTTCATCAGCTATCCCGCATTGAAGAAAATGTGAATTTTTAAACTTTCAGGTGTTTGCTATAACTGAATACGTTATAAAATTATACCAAAGTATTTCCAAAATAAATATAAAGTATAAAAAGATAGTCTTTAAGTAAAAATAATTAAATTCGGAAAAAAGAAAAGAAATAAAATGACGAATTGAAGTCATTGGCGTTTTAATTAACTCTCTCTAAAATATTTTCTCTCCAAAAATCTTTTGGTATTTGTAACTTAATTCATTCGAGGAAAAATTTCAAATCTGATTCTGAGATTCAATTATGAGGTTAGAAACATTTTAAATTTATCCGATTAGCAATGAAAGACAAGAATTAAAAATTGCTCTAAGAATAAATATAAAGGGACAGAATTTAAACTTTAATATCGCAAGATTAAAAATGAAGGTAATCGTTTGTTGCTCGTCGTCTTTTGTAAAATCCGATTGGGAATTAGTAATCAATGTGATTATATTTCGTAACTGGGACTTTGGGATTTCCATTAATTAGTAGAAAAGAAATGTTTATCTAATTAAAGTTCGAAATGCTTCACTCCATAAAAATGCAATTTTGCCATAATAGAATGCAAGTCATTAATGACGATTAAATAACTGTGACATCAGTTGGTACTATTTTTTAGAGAAATTGGTTTCTGCTTAAAAATAAGTTACCGTTTGAAGTTATTCTTGTAATAACTTGATTCAAATATTCTCTTTAAACATATTATATTCTCTAATTAATCTTAGATTTTCTGAAGTAAGTCTGATATATAATAAACTGTAAAACTAAGTAAATTACATTAAAGAGACTCCAGCTGCATCTTTTATTTGGGTCTACCACCCTATTAGGATAACTGAATATCCGAATAATCAGATAACTGAGTAAAAAAGAATATATTTCTTGCAGAATAAAAAGGAAATTTTGCTGTAACATAAAAGTTTAGTGTTAAAAGCGTTGTTGATTATATTTGTGTTCTTTTATATATATATTTAGAATGTTACAACCTATGCATATCAGCTTAGGTAAGTTTTTTTTGCATTTATTCGTTTTCACTGTTTCTGATTTTGTTTGCGGATTTCCTCCTTTTTACATAATCCCGGTTAAAAATTTCATGAATTTGAATTATTATTTTACAATGTATGGAAATTCTTTGATTTTTCCATAATTAATAATAAAATTTAGGACCGATTTATAAGTTGAAACCTAATGAATTTGTGACTATGAACAAAGTCATGAGTATCATGTATGATTAAAAATTTATTTAAAAAGTATTGGGAGCAGAAAGATCGGAGTTTCAATCCCATTCTAATCCTCCTGTAGATTGCAAATTTGTATATGTGCGTTTTTGTGTTTCTTAGTTAAAAATTTAGTCTAAAGAAACGGCGTATATATTTTTCGCATTTTTGAAATTAGAGTTTATATAGAAAAATAGAGTTTGTAAAAATGTTATATATGATATTTTATTTATCTAAATATTTTACTTTTTAGTTGTAATGATTATACGTGCGCTGTCATCACTTTAATGGATACTGCCCAAATAGCAATTCCGATTTAGACTTCACATTACAAAGGAAATTCTTAAATTTTCGAATTAATGGTTGCAATGAAGTGAATTTATAATAAAAAATCCTATCAAACTCTATAACAAAGAACATCACTTTATTCTACATGATGCCACAAAAAACAATAAAATACAGCTAATATGAACCAAAGAGCAGTAGTGACCACACAAGCAGTAATTTTATGGTTAAAAAGGTAACAATTAAAATTGTTCTGACAAAACTCGCTCAGTTATTAATTAGAGCCCAACTCAATTACCGATTGAATGCTGCATCAATACTCAAATAACTCTAGCTCTATCCCCCTGAGGCATATAGAGTTTTTTAAACAAAGCACAAAAATTATAGATGGCCCTGTTTCAGTCATGTTTTGAAGGATCTATCGCCGGGATTCCTGCTTTTCTAGATCTTCGATTTTGTAACAAAATCCCTTAATTTATCATCAAGTCAACATATGGTTCTAAAGTATCACTGAATCGACAGCCACTCAACATTCATCAGATATATCTGTAAAACTATCTTCCTTATCTGGAGATTCAATATGCTAGGAAACAACAAATTGCAAATTCGCGATGATGTGTAAACTCTAAGCACAAAATTATTTTTCCATCTTAATTTGGCTTCGTAGTAATCATTTTTATTTGTAATTGGATATGCACAAAGGCAAAGCTTATGGTATGATTTATCTCAAATTCGATCCAAATCTACAAGTCTGATGAAAATACCATATACCAGAAGTTATCTGTTTAATTCAATGCGGTTTTCAGATATCATAGATATTCAAAGATAGACTGAAAAATAAAATTCTGAAAATTCTAGGGCTGAAACGTGAAGGTTCTTCAAAATCTCAACTTCTTATTTTTTTATGATTGCAAGGAATTGATAAAGTGGTATGAAAAGAAATGCAGGTAGCAGGTGTTCTTGGCAATTAAATATTCGAGTAATATCTCAGAAATATCTTTGGAGGATAAAACTTTAGATATTTTTGCTTAAAAGAAACTTTAGATTTTCCCATCACTTTGAAGTCTCTATCTCATATCACTTGATTCACAACGTTCTTTGAAAACAGATATGAGAGTAAAAAGATCTATCATCTTCGAAAAATATGACATGAATAAATTTTAACGGTAATTGTTAGAAAAATAATCATTTTGTACTTAACTTTCTTGATAAATTCATTTCCTTTTCCAGTTTAATTATTTTTTATTACATATCAAATATTGAAGAAAATAACCATCGTAGTCACCAAATAGGGCAAATGTATATTTTAGGATATAGTAAAATATTAAGCACCTTTAAAGATAGGGAGATAATCTTTTGGAATGCTAGTGTATAGTAGAAAGTTTATCAAGCATAAAAGTTATAAATTACAAAATAAATTTTGTTAAAAACCAACAGTTATAATAGCACCTATCTTACCATGCAAAGTGTTTTAAATGATTTATCTTGTTTTTAGCAATCCTTTTTTAGCATTTTCAGTCTGATAGCTAAATCATAACCATATTTCATAAAATCTGAAAAAAAAAATTCTCCAAACTTTTTCATTTTTATACGTGAGTAATTTCTTTTATTTAATGGACATTAACTGGTCAATTTTGATTCAGGACTTGAATTTTAGTGTTAACTCAATACATATTAGAATCTCGTCTAACGAGATTTATATAAATTCTGAATCGGGAATTATATACTTTTAAGAAACAAAAAAATTAAATATTAAACTATCATTTATTCGACTGAAGAATATTCATAAATGTTTCCACATTTTTAAAGCATAATTTACTATCGAAGTCATAACATTATACATAAAATGTAAAATCACAAAATTTATATTTCATAATTTTAATAATAATATTTCAAGTTAAAATATTGAAAGAATTTTGTTATTAATATTTTAAAGTTAGTTTAAATATTAATCCGGATTTTAAATAATCATAAAATAAATAATATTCGAAAATTCTCAGTTCAATTAATTTATTTAATCTTTATCTTTTAAAAAAAGTGATAATGCATTTTTTTTCCAAGTTACTTAATTGACACTAGACGTTATGTAACAAAATTATGTGAAGCTTTGAATGATGAATGGATACAATATTAAAAAAATCATAACTTTAAAGTTAGTATTTCAATGTGTTTTGTTATTAAATATTGGCATTACAAACTGAAAGCTCTGAACAATAGAGTTTCTTCTACATTAGAATAAATATTTGATTCAGAGAAAGACTAAATCAAATGCATCCCTCAGCAATTTCATGGTAAGATAAAAAGTAAATACTTATTATATTAATGATGTTGGATGCCGAAACATATGTTGAATCATAAGCTGTAGAATTGAAAGTATCTAGAAATTAAATTGAGATATTTTTACTATCATAGTTCGGTTTTTTCTTACAAAAATGTATACTTGAAACATCAACATTTTATTACTTTTAATAGAGTAGAAATAATATTAATTTACTTATAAATTGCATGCACGTATTTTTTTTCCTTATAAAACCATAAACTAGTTAGAAAATGACAAAATGAGAAGATGACAAACAAAGTTATGAATATTTTAAAATTTAAACGATTAACATATAAAACGATTTTATGTAACAAAATAATGATTATGGCATCACATTTGAGCAATAACTTTCATAAATATGATGTTGCTTTCATTTCTTACCTTAAAATAATAGCTAAGAAGAAATTATACTTTCTATAAATTGTTCTTTCATATAAGGTCTTGAGTTTAGAGTTTAAGTAGATATTTTTTATTCATCAAAAATATATTTGTGTGTTGACATATGTTTGAAAACTAATTGTACTCGTTAAATTTACAGAACTCTGTTCATTAATTTATATATTATTCAAATGAATCACATTTTAAGTTATATTACTTAAAAAAATTTCCATTAAGGATTTTCTGATAAAGAAAAAAGTAATGTCCATAAATTTGAGAAAGCTAACAAGCACCTTCTCTACTAATTTCTTTTTTTTTCTATTTCATTTGAAATGGATTTGAATTTTAAATATTTCTACAAACTGCTCACAACATCTTTTCCTCCTACATGGGAAACATCATCTGAGATAACTAGTTTTTATTCTTCTAGACAAAATTTCCCCTTCGTTAACAACGCATGCTCATTCCTTTCCGCAACCGATTGGTTGGACACGGCTTTACGCCAGCGCCACCTGTGAAATTGCTACAACTGCCAGTGTCAGAACGATGAATGAAAACAAAAACAACTAGGAGGCACAGCGTTTAGGGGGGAAAACTCTCAACAGGCGCTTATATCCCTTTCCACTTCACGACGTGACGGATCAGTCCCTTCCTCACCCTTAAGTTGAAATTCACCCCAGCGCTCTGACGAAGAATGATACTTGTATATTTTCATTACCTGACAAGTTATTGAGAAGATGTGAAAAAGACTTTGAAGACAAATTAAAAACTTTTTTTTACCTTTAATAATTAACTGGTGACTTTTTTTTAGTTGAAAAAGTTCTGATTAGTTCTAAAATCGTTTTTACATAAAGTACGGAAGAAATAGAATTTTAGAGACTGAAAGACCCACAGGTGAGACTTCTGCAAAGGAAAAAGTTTGAATTCATCTTACTTAAAGTTTATTAGATTTGATGTAAGTATATATTTCATTGTTTAAAAATTATTTTAAAACCTTATTAAATTATTTAACTCACATTCGCAAATTATATGTCGATTTTAGATCGGAGAAACGTATTTCTTACTATCGTAATTTGGGAACATCAGCGAATGTATTTATGAAAACTTTAATTAAAAAGTTTTAAAACAACAGTTACAATAAAACTGCGTTAAATATAAGAACATAGAAAATTTTTGAATTATATATTTACATTAAAAATCTATTTATTCACTATAGATGCACTTATAACATTCATTCCAAAATTATTATAACATTCTCTGAAAATAATTCATTTAAAAATTCCTTATCACAATATTGAATGAATATTTTGAAAATAACATTCATGTTTAAATTTTCAGGTTTTTAAAAAAATTTCATCAATATGATGTTTATTTTATATATTTTTATATCAGATTTGGTTCCGTATTCTTTTTATCGCTTTAATGAAAATGAAATATTATTGAAGTAAATAGATAAACGTTTTTTAAGAATAAGAAAATCTATACTTATTATGGTAGAAATAAAAGGTACAAGCTGTATTTACTTTTATTCAATAACACATATTTAGTTTTATATGAGTTGAATTTAGATTCTATTTATTGAATTTAGGAAAACTTACAAGGGTTTCCATTGTAATTTGACTTTGCTGTTGAGTATTAAATTATACTAGAAGAAAATATAAGTATATATTATATAAAATATAAGTATATATTATACTAGAAGAAATATAAGTGGAGATTTTTATAAATATTCAAAAGTATTACATTTTTTTTAATAATAAGACACATCTTTCTTATGAAATAAAGGGACACTTAGCTGTTTCGATTTTTGGTTAATTTCGATTTATCGCATATATCGCATATCTCAGTGAATTGATTCCGTATTTATTTCATCTTTGAAATTTAAATATAAGATTCAGAATTCAGAAAATATTATGAATCCCAGCATTACTTTAATATTGAGTTTTTACAAAAAAATGCAAAAAAAGCTGGTATAACTCTTTATAGATACTTAAAAAAATTGCCTATTTATTTAAAACTACAATTTGTATTCTATATGGTTTCGATTTTCGGATTATAACTTTTTGTACTATTTTGAATTAAAAGTTTGATTTTAATTTACGACAATAGTTCTATATAAAATCATAGTTAATTATGTACATTTTATAGCACATCTATCTTCGAACTTTATACTTTACTTTAAATAGGGAAAATTTTGACAGCATAATTAGAAAATGTTATTCATTTTATTAAAGATTTTTTGAGAAAAAAATATTTGAATGAAATATGTGGTCAGTAACTCCATAATCGTGTAATACCAGATTGACACGTTTAACGATTTGATATTTAAATGAACTATCGAAGTCGATTTTGAGCTAATTTTCAGATGGAAATTGAAGATTTTATCTTTTATTTTTTATTTGTTTGTTATATGCTGTTTTTGACAATGAACACTTCATTACCGTTCGCTACTTTCGATAAGAAAATCAACGGTCAAATATATTTACTATGAAAAATACGAATTTGAAGTTTAAAATATCATGATTATAAATTAATTATTTAAATTAAAGGGAAGCTCAAAGCAGTCTTGAATGAACATGTTCAATTCAAGCGTCTTAATAATTTCTGAATGGAGTTCAATTTTGTGTCCTCTATTAAGAGAATATAAATTGTAAATACACATATTATTTTAGTTTGATGGGTTGTTCGTTTTAATCATTTCTAGAAAGGGAATATTTTTCGCTTGTGTAATGAATTTGCTGATTATTGATTTTTGCTTCGTGAATCTTTTGATTATTGATTTTTGTTTAGGGAATTATGTTGATAAGCAATTCTAGCTCCGTGAATTAAATTTTCTTCCTAATGTTAATTGAATAGGGAAAATTTTAAATATTAATTTTACATTTCTTCAAATATTAAGCATATGTGGATCTTTTACATTCGCTTTTAAGTTAAGTAACACTTATTAGTTAAATGAGTCCTAAAGTCAAAAATTTAACTTCAAAATTTTACTTTGAGAATAAGCTTCTTTCTACACTTTAAAAATACTTTATCGTTAACCTTATATTATAAATAAACATATTTTATTATATATCATTGTAAAATGTTTCTGAAAAAGTGATAGATTGTATTAAACTTTTTTATGTTAATGATTTCAAGTTTAAAATATTTTAACGATCGATTTTTAAAGGGGCTTTGTTTTATCATAAAATATGTGAAGTATATAGACGATTTTTTATAGTTTAAAGCTGTTTTAACATAATATCACTGGATATATATATATATATATATATATATATTTGATATCGGTATCTTGATGTATTTCTATCTTAATTATTCTTTGGTAATTAAATTAAAGAAAGAAATATATATATAACACATAGAAATCATTTGCGAGTTTTATACATTTATATATTAGAAATGAAATAATATGCAATACTTATATCAATAATTATCACAAAGAATAGTTAGAATAGAAACATTTGAGTTATTGCATTTAGATCTATATTTATAAGATTTTACTGCACTGATAATTTTACTACTAATAAATTACTTAATACATTAATTTTATCTGTAACTTTAATAGCATCAGTGGCTATCTGTAAAGAATGCTTATTCGTAGATTTAGAATGTTCACTTTAAAGATAGTCGAACCGTTACTTTCTAAATGGTCAAATATAAAATTTTACTTAAAAAATTATTGTAGTAAAAAAATTCTTTCAATTAAAAACAACCCTTTTGCAAACATGATTAATAATTCTAAATTTTTATACTGGTTTAGTCCTCTTAGGTTTATTTTAAAAATTATGTTTGTAATTTTATTATTTTAAGATCTAAAATTACATTCTTCTTCAGCTAAGATTGATTAATTTATAAATTTGTGAATGTAATTTTAGACAGTTTTAGTGGCATTAATGAAATTGGTTTGCTAATGCTTGAGCTTGGAAAATTCGTCGGTTTGCTTAGAAAATAAATCCATAGAGTCATAATTCGGTTATTTTCTTTTGCCGAATACAGGATTTTTTTTTGTTTAAAATGTTGCTTTCCCAAGAATATTACATTATCATGCTTTATTTTTATGCAATTAGGAAAGAAATTATTGGCTTATAAGTTTTATAAAACATAAACATTAATTTTAATGATTTCTAATGAATATTTAATCTTCAAAAATAAACGATTAATTTTTATTAAGTTCTTGTGCTAATTTAGCGATTATCACTCGTTATTTAACCATTTTGTCTAAATTATGGATTCATAAATAAATGTTTTATCTTGCTTTATCCATATTAACAGAATTGCATTTAACATTGCATATAACAGATTGCATTTAAAGAAACTTTAAAGGTAATAAATTTAAAGGAAACTTTAAAAGTTTGGGCAATAATCTTTAAATACTAATTCATGCATTGTCAAATTAAATGATTCGAAACACAAAAATATTTTGAAAAATTATGAACCCAAATGGGTTTAAAGCATAAAAGTAAAAATAATCTTTTATGAATATACATTCGAAGGATGATTGTTTCCAATGATTAAGTATTTTTAATTAAATAGATTTTAAGAAATTTAATTTCAATTAAAATATTATATACTTTATCATTGATTTCATTTCCAGATGCTTAGATTATAATAGAATTGACGCGAAAGCTGAAGGTATCATAATGGGTTAGTATATAAGTAGCTGCCTTTGGCGACCAACTGTTTCACTGATTTTACTATTCACAGAAATTCTCAATTAAAACTTTTATGTATCCGGGCTATTCAATATTTCCTTCGTCAAAATATCTTTAAGCATCAAAGTTTGATAGTCACTACAAAATATATAAAGGTTTACTGAACACTGTTATAGAAACTTGATGTATTCTATTCATTTTATCACGTGCCTTCTTTAATTTTCTGTGAGTTCCAGTAACATTCGAAAATGAAGGGAAAGACATAAAATTTCAACAAATATAAAACCTTTCTGTAGAAACCAAACAATTTTGAAAAGAATACGAGTAAAGAAAAAAGATTAGGTCAGCATATATGTTTCATGCGCATTACAGAAACTGCTTTTTATAATTTATACAATAACTCAAATAAAGATTCTGTGAAAATTTCTCTGATTTATCCTGATATTGTTGTTTTACTTTTAAAATGATTGAAATGACGAAAACAATTTTTGTCATGAATTATACTTCAAAGAAATTTCGATATCTAAATTTTATACCGCCTTTTGATACTAAAGAATCATATTCTTCTTCTTGGCAACTTGACTTTGAAGCAAAAAAAAATCTGAAATAAAATATGGCAGAGTAAAGTAGTTTTAAATATGGCTATTTTATAACAATCGATATTTTCATAATATTGGGCTAATCTGCTTTCAAGAAACTCAAGATGTTGACTGATGTATCTTTTTAACACGGTAAACGGAGTTTAAAATTATAAGCCATTGATGTTCAGTTCATTTACAGAGAATATTGGTCATATTTAATTTTCTTTAAAACGCGTATACATAATTTAATGTTCATTATTCTTTCAAATTATCAGATATTAAGGTCTTGTTATTTGGCTTAAGTAATTTTTGCAGATTGTTTTTCTAATGGAGATATTAAACATGTTGTTCTTAAGTTTTCAACAGTAGAAAAATTATCACTTGATTAAATAGTTAATGAATCAACATTATCACAAATTTTCAAAATAATTTATTGTCGGAAGTTTGTGGTAAATATATATTATAAATTAAAAAGTGTGATCATCCAATATTTCGCAATAGATATTCAAAAGATATTTTTTTTAGAAAATTAATATCGTGTAGAATTTTTTTCGTATTTTTCATCGCGGGAAACTTAGCTTAATTACTACTTCATTATAATTGAAATACTTTTAAAAAATGGTTGAGAAATACGTGCTTCCAATTACCATGATATATATTTGCTAGACTTTGAATCTTTAGATTAACGGATTTAATTGTAGACCATACATACATTCAATTTTAATGGTATATACGACAAATATGAAAGTAGATGAAGTGTATAAAATTATATTTATATTGAACAAAGCTCAAATTAAAATATGTCAGGTTGATTAGTTGTATATTACATAATTTTACTATAGAACGAGGCAACGCACATACAAGTAAACATATTTATTTTAATATCTATTTTGATAGCTAATATAACAGCTTTTGATATGTCAAAAATTTAGATTTTATAATTTTTCCATATTCAATATTATATAAAATATTCTTCTATTCTAAAATACGATATACCTATTTCTAATGTTTCAGAAATAAATTTATACATCAGCGATTAAATTGAACGCTCTGTATATAATTATAACAAGAATGTCACAACTATTCTGTAAAACTTTGATATTAATACTATTGTAATGCAAAGTCATTTCCTGACTGTCGCTTTATATGGAATGGTTAAATCTCTTTATGAAACTGTATAAAGCAGCATTCACTGGATCAATACTGTCTGAAGTAGTTACGCTAAAGATTACTTTCCTGGAAGAATGGATTAAAATCGAAAGTTTACTTCAAACTTTCGACGCTTTGATATTTTGTTGCAGCTCGGCGTTTGTTACTTTTGTATCCTTGCTTATGAAAGTTTCAGATGTCTGTGTTCGATAATATAATATATCTATCAAATATTGTGAAGGAAAGATTAGTTTATAGCCTTTGTTTCCTTTCCTGTGAAAGACCAAATGCCTATGTTTATTAATATATCAATCAAATAATGTGATATAGTGTATTGCACTATTTGTAAAGGAAAGTTAAAATTTAATAGGATAAAACTGTTCTTTAGTATTAATTTCAATGCTATTATGATATTGCCATGATATACTTTCGTCAAAAAAATTATGACAATCCGTCAGTGGAGTATTTTACAACTACAATTTAGATTAAGTAATTATACATTTAGAGTGAAATATTATTCTTGAGGCCGCAAGTCTTGAATATTTCTTGCTGGCTTTATAATATCAACTTCTTTTATCATCCATACATTGATAAATAATAATGATAATCATTTTTTTTTTACATCGTGTCACTATTTAGATATTATTTTACTTAAATTTACCCTTTTTTTAAAAGGCAGTTATTTGGTTATTGTTTGCTTCTTATTTTTGGATTAAATTACTTTCATGAATATGGAAATAAGAAATATTTATCTATATATTTCTCGTATATAAGACATGAAATGATAATTTGAATAAAAGTATTTTTACTGACAAAATTTCATTTAATATAGCTATTTAATTCTTTCGGGACTCCATATATTAAACCTGTTGATCCAGCTTATAATTGCGTTCATTGTTTAACTTTGATATAAAAAAGCTCACGTTGCCATATTGGTAAAATATATGCTACAGATGAGAGTACTATGAATTTAAGATTTAAGTAATTGTTTTGCTGTGTATATGGTTAGAACATGACTCGTTTGCACATGAATATGCTTTAGGCCATTTTCAATAGTGAATGATACTCAAGTTATAATACCAAAAAATGGTATTTAGTTTCTAACAGGATCAATTTTATGTCCCAGCCAAAGACTAAATTCAAGATTCTTATTTATTCTCGAGATACAAACATATCTAATAAAAAATCTTACATTTTCATCTAAAACCTTTATTTCGTAATAGCAGTTGTTAAAAGCACTTTGAATCACTGCACTAGAATATTTCAATGATTTTTTCAACTTAAAAAAATTGCTTTTCTGGAAAAAATGTCAATATTTTTTGCTGATGATTTTTACCAATATAAAATTGGATATCTCTTCCATTTGACATTCGTATATTTTTACCTTGAAAAAGACTCTATTACCATTGCAAAAGGCATTCCCTGTATTGTTGTGTGAATTCAACTACTGAGTCATGATTTATATCGTTCAGGAGAAGCACTTTATCTCACTTCTTGACACACGATCCCTGCTATACCATTCACGATAAGTACTTCCTTGAGTCAAGATCACTACCATATCTTTAGGATAATCACTTTCTCTCGATTCTATGGTGTACGTCTCAGCTGACGTAACTTCAGCCAGCGTTAACTGTATTTACTATGGAAATATGCATTTACTACGGAATAGAATGCGTTTCAAAACCAGAAAAGAAAATTCAAAATATACGAATATAAATGGTCTAAGTTATAAATTTAGAGGTCACGATAGTACATAAAACTTTGTACAAATTACACCCCTTGAATTAAATATTACTAAGGTTATTATTATAAAAAGAAGCAACAAATTCCTGATTTAATGCAAGACGAAAAGATCAATTACTGAAATTTTGGCCATACAGAGGATAAATATGATGTGAACTACATTCAAAGAAAGTATAAGAATATCATTTTTATGAAAGTAACATACTCTCAAAATTATTAAGTAAAGGAATATACAGAAATCTACTGTCAATATTATATTAAAATAACATTAAATAAACCTTTAATATTATCTGAATATATTTTCATGTAAAAGGAAAATAAATCGCTAATATAAACTTATATTTTATTATTTTTCTGGTCTTAATCACTTTTAGTTTTATTCAAAACACTTAAGTAAATGCTAAACAAAAGGAAAATAAACTCATAAATATGGTGATCTTGCAAAACTTAAGCAAATAAATAATTACTATATAATCAAACATGACATCTTCCACGAAATTTACTGTCGTATAACCGTAAATTGGCTACTCCAACCTGCCCAGAGGTGCAGGAGAAATCTGAATTACCTGACCGCCACATCAACAACACTGGCGGGAACAATAGTTGAGTCCTAGGGACAATACAGGCCACGGTACAATCCTTCCCACCTGAAGTACGTCCCAACATTGATGGTAGAATCCAGACCGCCACCCTTTTCTGTACCCACCAAGATGGAGAGTACCAAACACCATGTCAGAAACTTCTCATCGTCAATCACGAGGTCACCCTACCAACCCCCGAATATATAATTAAATTCAAAAAAAGGATCAAAATCATTTTTATTTCTCGCCATCTTCTAATATTTATTTACTATTGAATAATAAAAATTCGCAGTTTAAGTTTACCAGCCGAAAAATAAAATAAATTAAATATGCAAATATTTCTGGAAACAGTACTTAACATATTTTTGTCCAAAAAGAAAATATAAAAGACGCAAGATTAAAAAAAATATCTATGGTTCTCTTCATTTGTTCAAATTTTAGAATTCCATATTTGTATATTTAATATATTGTTTGTAAATCGATTAAAATAACTATCTTTAATCAAAACATAATACTTTTCTAGAAACATGAATATAGATTCTTTGAGTTAGTTTTTAATGCAAAGATTATATCGATACGAGTAGCTATATTAAACATTTAGGAAGGCTAAAAGGATAAAAGACACAGTTCAAAGATAATTCATGAAAGGGTGAATATGACCTTGAATAGACCAGACATAATAACCAGTCTACGTATTATGAAAGGGTATGTAGGAAGGAAACACGATATGAAGACATCAGACATTCCTCTCCCGTGTTCCCGGGTTAAACTCGGAGTCCAGAAATATCCACTGTATTGCACAAATAAAGCTGTAAATCCAACTTAATAATGAAATGAGATTCGGTTATAAAATGTCAGTTTCATTCATAGAACAATTTTCTGTATTAGTCATAATATAAAGTGTTAAGCTAGAAAGTGACTGAACATACTTGTTTTAACATAGGACGGTCAAAATATTAGAATATGTTTCAACGAAAAATGAATGATGTATGTATGGAAATCATTACTGATTTGGACGGACCATTATATTTAAGCTACATAATGTGAAAAATAATTTTTCACGGAATTATTGTTTACGTTTGCGCATAAATACAACCAAAACCTTTTTTTTTTTCTGAACGGACGGCATGTCGACAACAATTTGAAATTAAAATAAAAAATCAATATAAAATGCTATCAAAAATTTATTTAATATTTGATCTAACTTTAAATTAAAATGTTGTTTATTTCGCAAAAATAACATATAGAAGTAGGAAAAAAATATTAAAAGTGTATTCTGATGTCTTACTTGGAATGGAAAAATACAATATTTCCTATTTGAATTAAGCATATTGATTCATTCAAATAAAACTTAAAACATACTAAATAATTTAAGATTGTACTGCAAAAACGTAAACACTAATCTCAATATAGCATATTTAACATTTATCCAAATTTTCAAATACTGACAATGGTTCTGAATTTTATCTAATGAAAACGTGGTGTTTTCATTTGAGATTTTTAAAGCCTCAAAATGCACTGGCATTATATTAGCAATTGATCGCTTTTAAGACGGTTTTTTTTTCTTTTAGAATTATTACAAAATCATAAGGAATGTTGTCATATTTGGGGATTTATCACCAACAAAAATTCATAATTTGTCTTTAATACGCGATTCGTTTTACAACTCAATGTTAGGGGCGTGAGAAGATATCACCGGAAGAAACATAAAGAAGAAAATGGGAATAAACGCGAAACAGTAAGGAAGGTATCCAAGATTATATAAGTTGCTAAATAAAGTTTTGGAGACCGAAAGTTGGAAATTGTACAATACAATATCCACATGATCATTCCAAACAAGTTTAAACAAAATTTCGTATGAAAATGAATGAATAAATTTGATCTTCTAGATAAAGATTTAGAGCAAAAAAATTTTGTGATGGGAAAAATAATTTTTTCCTAAAAATCGTGCATGCATAATCTGACAGTAATGTGATTGTTTAAAACCAAATTTTCACACATAAAGAAATTCTGGTTAGGAGAAAAAAAAAATTCTAGAACTTGATTATTTTGATAAGGACAAAAAAAATCAACTTTTTCCTGAATGTTGCTGATTACGAAATATGAGTAATGTGAGAACATGTTTTTCTATCAGTTTTAAATCAGGTGAAAAAACAATGTTATTGCATGCCAACTGGACATTCTCGACATCAGATTGCATTTTCTTTCTTAAATTCTGTAGCTAAAATCTTTTTATAGAGTTCAGTTCAATAATATTTCAAGCATGCTGATGAGATTTCTACACTTCAAAGTATGTTTTATTTTTCTAAATATTACAGATGTAAGTAACATAGAAAAAAAAAATTATTTTAAAATTTTAACATTTAGTAAAGTATGATCTGCACCCTTCAATAAAGTCAAAAAATTCTTCTTACTGCTATTTTTTCAAATTGAAAGAACAAAGACTTATTTTCATTTCCTTAAACATATAGAATTAATTAATTTGGGAGAATAAAAATATAATGAGATTTCAATAACATTGTGACAAAACAGCAATTTTTTTAGCCATTTTGTAAAAGTTTGATATTTTACAGAATTATTAAAAGAAATGGCAACTAATAATACTGGTAGTCTCAGCTCTATGGAATATCCTATTGAATGTTTCTGATATTAAGAATTAACGAAAACCATAAGTCTCTTTTAACAATAATCTAACACTTTTGTAATCCTTAGAATGAAATACATAAACATGCATTAGAACGTATTTTAGTACATAGCTCATAAAAACTGTATTCTAACTGTTATTTCATCGCTTCAGGTGTAAAAATGTTTTTCTTCTAAAAAATTCATAAATTCCGTTGAAAAATAGAAAACCAGGTAATATTTTTGCAAACATATCGTAAAATGCGATATTTTATCGGATCGTTTTGTAAATATATTTTCCTTAGCAACATAAAATGCTTAGTATCTTCAAGTCTGGATGATTTATAAATATAATTATAATTGAAGTACTGCAATTCAAATAATTGAATTATTTCTATTTTATTTTGAAAGTTTTCATTTTTATTGTGTGATAAAAAAGAATTCTTAGTCCGGTACTATTATAAAAAAGCAAATATTTTTTTTTTCACTTGAATTAGTATTATAATTTTAATCTATATTTTCTTTAAATAGTAAAACATATTGTTTTTGACAAACTCAGATCAAATATTAGTGCATGGTTACAGTTAATTCTTATTAATGAGCAAGCGCCAATTACAATGAGTTAATTAGTTCAAGATATTTAATGTGTTTGGTATATATTGATTGATCAAAAAAGCATACTTCTGTCGAAATGTTTTCAGTCAAGAAATTGCAAAAAAGATTAATGTTGTGTTAATTTAGAATATCAATGCCGTCTTTACACTCGACTAGTTATAAAACGGTTAGTAAGCAGAGCATACGTGGAACGAAACTGATATATATTTTTTTTTCATGGCGTGTTCTATTAAAATGATGCATATTTACAGAAAAGAGCATAGTAAAATAAAAGGAAAAGTACATCACACCTAAAATTTTCGAATTACAAAAAAGAAAAGGCATATAAAATTTAAAACACACATAACCTCGTATTATAATAAACAAAAAAATATTGAAATTAATCTCTGATTAGTGATCAATTTTATCACGGCAAAAAAGCCGCTAAATTCTAGAAAAGCATGCGTAGTAAGAAAAATTTTAGTTTAATAATTTGTAGTTGTCAGGTCGGGAGAATTACTTGCAATCGATTGAAGAGCATTTTACAACATTTTTACGTATGTTTTGTCTAGTCGTTTTATAACACCGAGTATTAAGCCAGCATTACAATCGTTTTCTGCTTCGTTCCATCGTTCACTGAAGAACTACTGTGTAATCAGGTATGGTTCACGTTAAATCCGTTGGGGCCAAACGTCCTTAAGCTGGTGTGGTGTAGAAGTTTGGAGAGGGGGTGCCAGTTCAGGTGCCGTCTTCTTCATCTGACTGTGATGCAAAATTACTAGATCTGTCCCAAAATAGCACTAGTGTTGCTTCGAAAACGCTAAGTAAACTAAACTGCTTCACGCATATGAAATTTATTAATCCAATCGAGCATCGTGAATAGGAGTGAAATTAAAAATAATTGAGTCTGAATGATCTATACGGAATTGAAATTTATTTTTGTGTGTGATTAATTTAATTTCGTGCTCTGAAATCTTAAATAAATGTCAATACTATTTAATATAACTTTGCTGTATTAACGTTAAAATGGAATAAATGATTAAATGAGATTATGTGTTTTGGTATTAAATGTTTTATGAAACAATAAATACATGTTGTTGTGACTGATGGCACTTTGCAAGGCTCTGACAGTTATCTGTAACCGATATAAGCTGAGTGAGAGCTTTTTTTCTCAGTAGCGCTAATTACGACCAGGAATATTACCCTGTTACTTTATGCTTCGCATTCATTTGTAAAACCCCTTTATACAGGGCGACACATTCACACACTTAGAAGAATAATTACTTTGCCCGAACCTGGGGGCCCAATTCACGGGTGCTAACCTCATTCTAGAATGCCTGCTATAATAAAATCATATTGAATTCCACTGAAATAATAATGAAAATTGGATTTAAAAATCAGGTAAAAATTTGCTTTTAAAACAAAATATTGAAAATGATTAATATATTTTATAAAATATAGAAATTAGTTTCGAAAATTTCTTTTACATTTAAAAATGATGCAAAAATCATTTTTACGGAGATGCAAAACTTCAATTAAGAAAAATGGAAAATGATTACATTATTTTTGATCTAAAGGACATCGTGATTATGAAATAAATTGACCATAAAAAACGAGAAGGAAAAATGCACTTAAAAATTAATTTCGAAAAAGTATTATTCTTATTCAATCCAAATCGTCTATTTAACGAATAGCAAAAAAAAGTATTTATTTAATATATATAAAATGAACATAAAAATGTTAGTAATGAAGTAAAATTCTGTAAGGATAAAATAATTTTCAGATAACTGCTCTTCAATTACAAAAGCCTCATTAATGAAGCCTCGTTGAAAACTTTTGATAACTCATTATTTGAAGAGCACATTGAAAATCCTTAACTAATACCAAAAATATTTATATTTTTAATGCTTTAAGTCATTATTCTTCAAAATAATCTCAAAGAATTTAATTAAGATATTAATTATGGAACAGTTTCATAAAGCCGAAGGCTATTAGCTATGTGCTCTCATCTTAATTTGTTCTGGAGGGAGGTAAAAATAGTGTTTTATTTCGCTATCTGAAAACTTCAGATATAATTTACCACGATGCATCGATTTTCGGCAGATTAGTTCTTATTATAACACAATCAATATATAAATAGATCTAATGAGTTTAATTATTGACGTTGAAAAAGGCATGTAATTTATCGAAAGTTTTATCCAAAATTATCACCTAATTAAATTATTATTAACAATTACATTTCCTTTCTGTTAGAAAAATTATTCTAATTGAAGTAAATCAATTTAAACACAATAATATTATGTAATGACTTAACTACTTTAAATATTGAAGAAAATAAATCAGAGGAATTAAAGAGAGATGAAAGTTTTGAGGAAGAGAATTTATTTTAAATAATTAAGCCACAAATTTGCTCACAATTTTCATAGAATGGGTTTTAAAAATGCAGTTACTAAATACAGAATTTAAGTTTCCTAACGCATATTTGTGGCTTTTTTTAAACAGAAATATTTTTCAAATTATACGTTTTTGATTTTTTTTTTTTTTTTTTTTTTTTTTTGCTGTCTGGAAAGTTGATATAATTTACCTCGATATATGGATTTTCTCCCTTTTATTTCTTATTATAACGCATTTATTAACACTTAATACACAATAAGATCAATTAATTACTAATATTAAAAAGAGACTAATGTAATTTATGTAAAGTTTTAGCTAAAATTATCACCTAGTTAAATTAATAATTAAATTAGACAATTCTTCTCTTATAAGAGAAAAATTATTATTATATGAAGTAAATGAATTTATGAATGGGTTTCTTTGAAGACTTAACTATTATGAAGGAGTGTAATGTAAAAAAATAAATCAGACATTACGGAATGGCTAATGTTTTGAGGGATAGAATATATTTTAAATAATTAAACATCAAATTTCTTCACAATTTTCATTGAATAGGATTTAAAAATGTGATTACTAAATACAAAATTTCAATTATTTAACGTATATGACCAAAATTTTTTAATAAAAATATTGTTCAGTTGAAAATAGGTAGAGCATATTTTTCAATTTATATGTCTTCAAAAGTAATAGAATACTTTGTTTCGTTTTCTGGAAAGTTCGGATATAACCTAACGTGATACGATAACGACAATTCAGTTCTTATTATAACCCATTAATAAATAAATTAAATGATATAATTAGCTTGATTAATTATCATTGTTGAATTGTGTTATTAAATTCTGTCTAAATTCATAGCCAAAATTGTCACTTCCTTAAATTAGCATGAACAATTAAATTCGATAGTTCTTTTAAATTAGAGCATTTATTTTATTTGAAGTAAATAAATTTAAACACTATTCTTTGATGACTTTTGATTATTTTAGATGGGATTTTAATTATTTTAAATTTTATTAAATTAAATAACAAATTTAAGATAGAAATTTGACATATACGCCAAATATTTTGAAATGTACTCCATCTAAATATGATGTAATATTTCTAGATAAAATGCGTACGTTTATACATGTTATGAATTATTAACCACATATATAAATTTTCTGAGGATCAAAATTATTAGCACTTTTTAACAATAAAAATTGTGTTAATAATAATAAAAAGAGTTAAACAAAAGAAAAAATGAAAAAGGAAGTTGTTAACCATGTATATTAGATGCATGCATTTTTCTATTAGGCTGTCAATACTCTTCAAATGGTGTTTGATTTTTTTACCATTCCTTGATTAGATAGACCAATAATTGATAATACCGAATCAGTACAGAATTGATGATACTGATGTCTAAATATACTTTCGAACATATATGCTTACGAAACATATTTCACACTCATTTTAACTTAAAATGTCACTACTATAAGATATCATAATATAGACTATTGATATTTCCTAGGCAAATTTTTAGGGCAACTTTGAAGGAGAATGAAATTAAACTGGATTATGCAATAATTTCATTTGAAATATAATTATATATTTTTAGGAAATTTAAATAATATTCTTCCCCTTTTTCATACTATCTATTCTTATCACTCCTTAAATATAGAAATATTGTACTCCTTATTACCTATTTCCAGTAACATGTTTGGACTTTGAACTCAGAGGGAAAACATTAAGAGTTGCATCTATCTTTCCTAGAGATGAATTGTAAATCAGAATAACATCAGCCCCCTTCCCCAATGAAAATGCCTTTACACTTAAAAGCACCTCCCCTCTTTTAACAGCCATGAACTAAATGGGGTTCTATATGTATCAACTTATTAAGAACAAGACCTGTGGTTTATCTGCCTTCCAACTCCATGGGGCAGATAGTTTTTCTTAATTTGCAAAAGGAATCCAGGAATGTTTAATCAATTTTACATTCAGAATCTCAATAAATGTGTTTTTACTGTATTTTAAATGAAAGGGAACAATATAGCCTTTCATAGATGTAGAATGTGCATGGCTGGAGGGATGTTAAGCTATTTATACAAGTAAAAAATTAAAATCCCCTCCCCCGTCAATGACTTTTCAGTTAATGATTCTTTTTTGCCATCTCCAAATGTTTAGAAAATCAAACAAGAAAGAAGGTTTTTTGTCTTAAATTCATTACTCCTCAACACAAATTCTACAAACTTTAGAGGAACTCACGCCTTGTTTTGATTGACTAATTCCTCTCAAAATGAACATAATAGATTTTTTACGATGTCCGAAATGTTTCTTTGTTGCATTTTAATGTACAGCTACTATAAATATAACAGAAAGTGTTAGGTGAATTAACATATCCACTGGAATCATTGATCTCTAATGCAATGGAAATTAGAAATAAAATTACAATGTATAAAATAATAATAAAATATACTCAGAATTCGGAACATAAACACATATGTGCAGCACATAGCAAAGAAATATAAGCGAATGAAAAGTGGATTTAAAATCAGTGAAAATAGCTAAAGAAGAAATCGAAAGCAAATTCATGCACGTAGGTGACATAATAGTTTTGAACATATTTCTTTTATTTTCAGTATAGTGTTTTATAGACGATTAAATATTTTTTTCTTTGCTTATTTGTTTTATCAACCAATGTATTATTTTATGTCAATAAATATATTCATTGAATTCGTATAAATTGTTTTTGGTCTGAAATACATTCAATTTCCAAAAATATGATTTGAGATAAAAATGTACTCAGTAGAATTTTTTATTCTTTTTCCGATAATCAGCATCCAAAAAAATCTCCAGTTAATGTAGCGATAATTTTTTTGATAGCAGACCAATGTAATTATCTAGAAACAGATAATTGATTGTAAAATTAGGCTTACGATAGTAGCATAGTAGTTTATTTTTATTGGATAAGCCGATGAATATAAAAATAGTATCAGTCTGAAATAGTACAGTGATATATTTTCCCTTTATCAAAATATATTTTTTCTCACTGTAACGTTATGCTAAAAAAGTGGCAACTCTTGATCAATAGTTATTAGCCAGAATATTGTGAATAAATGTACAGTGTTTATTTCGATGTAATTTATGCTAGACTGTCTTATTAATGAATCTCACTAAAGCAACGCTCATTTTACTACATCCTGTCTGGTCTATCCCAGTATCATTATATTAGATCGATCTGACACAGAGATCAACAGTGAAGAGGCCATTAGGCAGATGGAAGATCCATCTGGGTGGGCAGGAATAACAAAGAATAGTACAACATTGTCGTTAATGGCTTTCAGGAAACTCAGTCCTGGTATAGGATATCGTACAAATTTATGGGCCTTAGTTTAATTTCGTTTATTACTGGATTCGGACTAGACGAATTGATGCTAACAAAATTTCCAAATACTTTTTTAAATGAGTATTTTTAGATCATAAGAAATTTTACTTTCAAATTTTTTAGACTGTGGTAATATATATTCATGCTGATTCTTTTAAACATTCTTTTCTGTTAAACATAGTAATTATTGATGTCGCAGATTATAAGTCAACCACATAGAAATTGTCTCATTTTGAACTACCGAAATTAATAAAACAGTCTTATTCATGTGGGATCCAAGAACAGTATTTTATCTTGTTTAACACAGCATCTATAATAAAGTGAATTTCTACTAATAATAAAGAGGAATGTGCGTGGGAGTATGTGTTTATGTTGTATTAGTCAGATTTCTTAATCAAGACTACATAATCTTATATAGGCATATTTTGGAATGGATTTATTTAAAATTTTAATTAAAATATAATATGGATTTTGATGTCTTCCCACTATAACTGCATAAATTATTACAGATCAAAAAATAATTTTTACGTCACTATTAAAAATTTGAATATATTTTCAGTCATTAGTATTATATACGGAAGTACTAATTTTTTTCTAAATTTTGGCAGTTTTAAATAGCATTTTTACTCGATTTCCAACAATGGATAATTTTGTTGACCAGAAATTCAAATCGTTTCCATTTTTTCATCACATTTTTTCCTTCCATTGTTAAAAGTTTCTCTGGGCAGAAAAAATAGGGGGTACTTTTCCGTTAGTCGAGTGTAGCCAGAAATCGCGAAATAATCTAGAATTGTGCCAAATTTCTTACTATTTGTCAATTGCTTCTCTTGATGATTTGGCTTGTGTTTAGTTCACAATGGCGATATTTGCACCCGGATAACGGAAATGTACCAAATAGGGAAATTAGAATATTTCGGAATTTAAAAAGAATTAAATTATCCCAAATATTTACGGGTTGCCGTGGCCTAGTGGTAAGGTCTAGGCTTCGGAGCCGGAGGGTTACAGGTTCGAGGCCCGATTCGATCAAAGAACCGCCGTGTAAGAGGGTCTGGTGCCCGTTAAGTCCGTCGGCATCCAACGTCCTCCCGCTGGTGTGTTGTGGAAAGGAGGGAGCGCAACTCAGGTGTCATCCTCCTCATCTCAGCATGGTCCAAAATTACCAGGTTCGTCCAAAAAAAGCTCTATTGTTGCTTCAAAACGGGACGTTAATATAACTCAAACTCAAACCCAAATATTTACTTTTTTAATAGAATTAAGAAATCATGGAACTAACACCCATCAGGGAAATGTTATACAATATACAAATCGTATCCTAGACATTTTAAATAACACTACTTTAATGTCAGGTAATTTGACCGAACGACAAGAATTTATATGAAAAATAATTGATTGAAAGTGAAGATAATAAATTATTCTATTGATTCAGCAAGTTGCAAAATGCAGCAAGTTCTTTACGTACACATTATGAATTGAAATATTTGTAAATATAATTTAATAAAAGTATTGTCTAGTATTAACTGTATCAATATCAATATAATTTTAAAAGGTATTGTGTCTATCTACTGCAGTTATTCAAGGGTCGATGATTTCTTTCAATTATCTAAAGTATATGTACACTAAAGTATATTACCGCACTAAAAGGCAAAACACACAAGATTAAATTATGAAAGAAATAGATACATATTTCTCTCTATACTATGCAAACAGAAAAAATGAATCTTTAAAAAATATTTGGATTCCGTATTTTCATGATTTATGTTTTGAATTTTCCTGTGCTGAAAAAGCATAGTAGGAAACATATCCCTCCTTCCCTGCAAAAAAATTTGAAATGCCTCCATCTGCCTTAATAATATTTGATGTACTCACCAAATTTGACGATGTATATCAAATGTTAACTGAAAAATATTTATGATGAACAAGAAAGCCTATTCGAATATAAGCGTATATTTAAAACATTTAAATCTAGATAGATAAAAATGAGTACTACGTCCAGATCTGAATCTCTTGTTAATTATGAGTTATCTAATAATCTATGCATGAGTCATCTAATAATCTATGCATGAGTCATCTTAAATTTTATACATTGGCATAATGTATACGGATAAGTTAGAACTATGATTATTAATTCAGATAAGAAATTTAATAAGTAATTCTTTACTCAAAATTATATGTGTCAGTGATTAGATCAAATAATTTTCAAAAAAAAATTTAAAATGCGCTCTGTGCTTTTTTCTACTACACTAGGTAGCAGAAAATGTTTAAGTCAAAGCACCTGAAACTGAAATTCTGAGAACTCGTGCAATTTGCAGCCTTACCAAATTCCGTAAACTTTGTGCCAAGGAAGGGGATTCAGAAAATCGTTCCTAAAATTTGGGCAAAGGGGAGCATTTGGGCAACTAAGTCTGGGAGATTGCCGGACTTAATAATCGTGATATATCGCCCGATACATATAGATATTTTTCAATATATCGTTATATCATTATTTATTTAGAGCTATTATAAGTTATAAACAGCATCTTTAACATACTGACTGATCAGAACAACTCCAAATACAAGGAAATTTTAAATTATGAAATAAAAGAAGTTGCTTTCTTCTGAATAAAAATAGTTAGAAAATAATTTGCGTTAAAACCATTTTAATAAAGTGTGTCAACGCCAAAGCATTGTCTCCATGTTACAATTATATAATTGGGCTTTTTTAATATAATAGGTTTTAAAATTTTGCTCTTTTTACTGCTGACAAGAAATTTAGTTTCTTTAATTATTAATAAAAAAACCCTTGAATGTTAAAATTAGAGTTGAAAAAATTGTGTATTTAATCTGAATAAATACTTTTGTCTTTCATTTTTGCAGATGAATATCTAACAAACAAAAGGCATTTAACAGCCTTCTTAAAACCCACAATTATTTTTCCATAATAATATCATTCAGTTAGGGAATGGAAAACTATTTTAAAATTACATGCTTAAAACAATTATTTTCAGGTATTAATATTTCTGTAAATGTTGTCATATTCTAATACAAATTATGTATATAAGTGAAAAAAAAAAGACCTACAGAATGAAAAATTTACAAAAATAAACACTTACTGATATCAGAAACAAAATCGAAAACGCAAATTAATTATAAATATATATTCATTTTATTGCGATTTATCACGAACTATTATTCATGGTCAGGATTTCAGTAGTCCAATATTTTTCAAAAACTTTCATTGAAAAATCTATTTCCATAAATCGAAAATTGGCATAAACCTAATGTTTACTTTTGATGCTTTTTTGTAATACCTAATATCATAGCAAACTGATTGCACACACGGAATCTTCTTACATTTACCAAGAATATTTCTATTGAGGAACGAAAAAAATTCTGAGAGGACAAACATACACAATCTATTAACAAATAAAACCATATAAGATAAAATAAACAGACTGGAATTTATTTCATCCAGCATTTCATGCACTTTGTTAGTATTCTATAGTTACTCAGAACGTCTAGTCATTCAGAAAGGGTTTTAAAATTATTATTTGATTTTATTGAAATACATAATTTTATGATCTACATAAGAAGCTAAATAAAAATTTCTTTTGCAATTGGATATTTTCAAATTCTCAGAAGTAAGAATAAATATTTATATTTGAATCAAACCAGACATATTCTAGTCTTAATGTGTTTTATATCTTTCAAGTTTCTAAGAAATCTAAATAGAAATGAGCTTATTTCTAAAAGAATGATTGCAAATTTATACAAATTCCATCAAAAGATAAGAATATCAATAACAGAATTAGACAGATGATGTTCAGCCTTAAAATTTTGAAATTATGTATTTTGAAATGATCCACATTAAACTGCATTTATCATTTGAAGTCAGATAAAAATTCCTTTTTTTTATATACTTTTATTTTTAAAATGAACTATTCAGATTTAATGGAATGAAAACTATTAGAATGCTCTAGTGGGTTTTATTTTTCTTCTTCTTTTTATTATTTTCTAATAAAAACATTCAGTGGAATATAAAAATGCTTAACTTATGCAGGATTTGTTTTTATTCCCTACAGAAATCTCAATTATAGAATAAATTGATTATAAATTTTGCTCACAGGCAGTTTGCAGTAAAAGGAAAATTTTATTAATAAACATTTTGAAGCAATTAAGTTAGTATCTAATTTTGTAGGCAGCAAATTGGCGATTTCTCACTTTTGAGATATAAATGTTTCGCTTTTTGGGATATTAGAAACTAATGCAGAGGTTGTCACATTTGGAGATTTATCGCCAACTAAAGTTGCATTTTGCATTAAAGTTGCAAGAATGTCAGTCATGACCCTATTCTCCTGTTTTGAAGCTCGAGCAATTTTGAAAAAAGAGGGAAAGAAAACCATTTTTATTAAACATCGATGTATGCATTATCTGATAGTCTCGTGGTTGTTTCAAGCCAACTCATAATGACTTTAAAATAACAATAATCTCGCATGATAATTTAAAATGTGTTATCACTCATTTCATTTTTTTCATTAAACTTAATTTCAGATATCTAAAATGGGGAAAGAAAAAAAAAAGATTCTAATAATGTTTATGATACCTTATTTATACTGAATTTTTTTCACTAATCTAGATATTTCTCTGATACTTACCGTTGCTTAAAAACTGATTTAAATTATTAGTTTTTGCTTTCAAGAGGTAGAAATTATTTTAAATAGCTTTTTACATATCTCATACTATGAATTAAGATTCCTGCTGTCATTTTCAATGTTTAGCACAAATTTTTATCATTATTTGAAAAGATTTAGTAATGTTTTAATAAAGTCACTGCATGCGATTATTAAGTATTCTTGGGACATTTTGTAAATATTTGAAAAACTTTAAAATACAAAGAAAAAATCTGTTAGGTCAAAGAAATCATTTTTTTATATAATAACAAGAGCTAAAAGGATTTTTATCATTATATATTATAATATTTATATTAAATCTTTGGATTTTGGTGTATTAGACATATAAAGTATTCATTTACGGGTGTATATGGATCCCAATTGCTAATACTAAATATATTTTTATTTTCATATTTTAGATATATGTTTCTAAAGACCAAACATGTCGAGATATAACAAGATGTTTATATCTCTATATGTTTTATATCTTTAATCATTAGAATAAATATAATGTTGCATTACATTCCAAATTTTCCTACCAACGTCCGAAGTATAAGTAAAGTTTTTACGGAATTTTTTAAGAATATTATTTCATTATTCGAAATGTACTTTTTGCCATTATTTACTGTTGACTCTGTAAAGCTAAAAAATGTGGACTTAAAACTGTAAGGATGCCCTAAATGTGCGATTAGAAAGGAATTAATTTTTCTTGGATTTTCTAAAATATTTTGAACAATTAGCATGTGACGAAACTTTGTGAACATAATTAAAAATAACGATAAATATTGGAAAGATAAATATTAAAACAAATGAAAACTTTTAAATATTTTATTTGCAGACTAACTTTTACTTATCAATATTTAATTTCTTTTTAAGTGCATTAAAAAATTAATACACAAATTAAATATTTTTTTCAAAATTTCTAAAAATAATTTTTTTAATATAATTAACACTTTGCTGCTCGGTGACGAGTTAATTCGTCTTTTCATACCCAAACGTTGCTGAGCTGCGACGAGTTAACTCGTCGTCATTTCATTTGCATTATCTATTTCAATTTATGACACCAAGTTCGGAATAACGTGACATTTTATTTCCCCGTGTTATTGAATGAGTGACACATTTTTAAAATAAGTTTAGCGGAATACGAATTTGACGTATTTAATTTTTTCGAAAAAATATATAATTTTCAGATAGGTGAGTATTTTATTTTTAGTATAATATGATTATTTTTTGAATGTCCCTATTTTTCTTTGGACATATTTTTATGCAAAAAATATGTCCAAAGTATAATTTCATTTCATTCAATATAAATAAAATTTATTGGAGTTTTTTTAGATCGTTTTACTCCTGTATTCAATTACAAAATAATAGCCGGTGGCATTCCAGATTAGTAAAGAATAGATTGGAAGACATTAAGAATTATACCCTTTTTAGTATTTCTAAATTACATTTGTATTATTAAACAAATTAATAATAATTACTTGATGATTATTGAGTATATTTTTAAAACTAGTCGTTTTAATACTAGCCTTTGGCTTAAAAATTAATCTGGACACGCTAAAGATCAGATATAATCTTACTATGAACTTTAGATTAATTCGAAGTTTTTGAATTAAATATAAATCAATTATATTATTTAATAAAATGTTAGAATTCTAAACTGTGTTTATTTACAAAAATTTTAATTCAAAAATGTATGTAAAATTTATTTCCCAATAAAATAAAAGAAAATACGCAGAACTATGAGAATATCATCCAAAATAAGAAATTTGATATTTATTTTTTAACTAATATGAGAGTGCATGCTTATGTAACATGTCAGATGAACAGGAATTTATTACAAAACTCATTAAAAGAAAGATAAATGACTGTTCAAAGTTTTCCTTTTAGCTGTCGAGAAGCAGTAATACACTTAGAAAAAGAAAAAGAAAAAAGTGTTTTTTCTAAGAGTTCTAATATTTATGTTGTCTTCTACCGTTTTGAATTAATGTTTCTCTCTTTGGAGCTTAGTAGAAAATGATTCTTTTTTAATGAATTAATGGGCAGTTCACAATTTGTTTCAGTCACCACCGGACTAAAGTATCTTAATATCTGTAATATTTAATCTCTAAGTGAATACCACAGAACTATGTCTGATAGAGAGCTTATGCTCCTATTTTTATTTACTTTATCAACATAGATTCTGATTACCTATGGCAATTTTTCCATTTTATGCTTTATTTTTAGTTCTTTTCCTACTGTAATGATGTTATTTGACAGCAAAGTGGTTTATGTCATGCATTATATTTTTCTATATTTTATTGAAAATATGAGGCTTTTATTTTAAAAGCATATTTTTCAATATTTTTTAATGTAATCACCTGGCATTAACCTATTATATATTTCATTATTCATTTACCCAAGTATTTTCTTATTAATATATTAAGAAATGAATTAAATCTAAATTTTCAGTTATTTTTAAACATTTAAAATCTTTTTTGTAAATAAACCCTTATTTTTGTATTTAATTTTTTATTATTTTATTAATTTTTTATTAAATTCTTTATTTTGTATTCAAATTACTCAAGCCATAAGAATATTTTTGTTGAACCTTATCCCTATTTACTGGAATCATACTTATTGTTTTCAACATTTCGTAAATTTTCAATTGCAATTTAGTAAATTTCCCAAGTGAATAAATTTCGGAACCTGCAAGATAAAAGAGTCAGAAAAGAAGCTTTATTTGCCCAATATATATATATTTTACAATGTTTGCTAAACATATAATGTCAAGAGAGTCGGAAAGATGATTCAATAAATATTTTACGTTTTAAGGAAATAAGTTTTAAGCATATAGAGCAGCAAATAAATGCAACTCAAAACAGAAAATTAATACACTAATTCCAAACATACATTACAGGGTTAGTTATGGCAAAAAATATTTTAGAAATATATTTTCAAAAGATGAAAAATTTAAGGTATCTGACTGGGTTCTAAATCACATTAAAAAATGCCATTGATTATCAGTTTTAGTAGATTTTCTGGACGATTTTGATTTAAAAGCAATGGATAGCCTTAATTAGATTTAAAAAAATTAATTGAGGTATTTTAGGCAAAATTCGATGAAATTAAAGCCACAACGCAGAATATTCTATACTAAATTCAAGTTTTCCCATTTAAATTATTTTTCTACGCAACATCATTATTGTACTTATAAAGTCAATGGTTTTAAAAATAAGATATGTACAGAAATGAAAAAAAAAATGATTTTTATGGTAAAAGTATTGCAAAAATCATAGGTACTACTACTGGGAATAAAGTGCAAAAATAAAAAAGTGCAAAAATAAAAAAATAAAAATAAAAACTATTAATATTGGACCTAAATCCGTAGTTCACTGCCGTCATAACACTTATATATACAAAATTTCGAGAAAATATATCAGTTGTTTTTGTGAAACTGTTTTGCGTAATAAGAATTTGACAAAAAAACATTTTTGAAAAAATGCATTTAACATTTTAATCTATATGCATCTAAAATAAATTTCATTTTAAACACTTAAAATTCACTTTTTGTAGCAAATACCTTCCTTATTCTCTGTTTTATAATTTTTCCTCTTCTATTATATTTTTCTGGACAATTTTGTAACACGCAAAAAGTGTTTTTTTTTTGTACCAACAATTCACTATTGTATTATATTAGCATGCAATGACTTTGAATAATTCCCAATTCATTAAAAATATCTGCTATGCCTGAAAAATTTTCACCGATTGGCGATACCTTTATATTTGTCCCTAGATGCAAAATTTTCAAAAACAAACGTAGTTTTGTTAATAATTGCCCAAAATAGATTTTCAAACTTTCATTTGGGTTTTCCCATAAATGAATTTTTTCAGATATTGGTCACATATCTGAATTCTGTCATTTAATACCAGTAGGGTTAATAATCATAATATTTTTGTTTATCTTTTCTCTTAGTTTTATTTTATTTTATTATTTGTTTTGCCTTCTGAAAGTACATGTTGATACTTGCACTAAGAATCTTTACCGTTCGGGCATTGTCCATATGCTATCGTTTTGTTACTAGAACAAACATGAGCGAATTCATCAAGTGTTGCATTTTGAATCTGGAATAAAGTACCAACACTGGATATTATTGCAACACCATGCTAGTTTTTGTAATTTATTTATAGCATTGGCTGTAAGATTTCCTTTACCCCCAAAACTTTTAAATAGATTTTTAAAGTTCTCAATTGAATAAGCATTCACTTTTGAACATGTTCTACGCTTTTACATTTCACAAAAGAACCTTTAGTGAATTTTAGTCAGTGAATATTAATGACAAAAAACTGATTTCTGGTTATTTATTTATTGTTTACTTCTGGTCTCATTTTCGTAGATTTAAAGAAACATCTATATGTTCTGATATAATAATCGTTGAAACAATAAAACACGGATTTAGAAATGTAAATACATGGTCTTTCAAAGGAAACAATGAAAGAAATTGTGAGTCAAAAATGAACTTGGCGAGGCTCATTTTTCAACTCACTAAAAGTATATCTCAAGGAATCCATCTTTATGAAAACCATCAATATTTTGCAAAATAAAATAAAATGATTACATGATCTAAACAATAGAAGCTAACTCATCTTATAAAAACACCAAAATTTTAAATAAAAAATCGTCAAAATAGTAATTTAATAGATTATTAAAATAATGTAAAGAATTCATATTCGATGTTTAATAAATTGCCCACCTTTTTTTAAGAAAATGATTAAAATGAAATTATTAATTTTTGAACAGCATATAAAAATTTGATAGAATACTCTCATCTGAGTCTTGGAGCCTTAAATAAGATGACTAATTATTTTGTACCTTTTAACTTTTTAGACAAATATTTTTATGGATATTATATATATATATATTCCATGTCAATATTTTAAATTTTATATAAATTTTAAAAAATATCTCTATAAATATCGTCCAAATAATATTTATTTTTTTCATTCTTTTAAATCAATTGTTTCTATGTTATTTCTGTTAGTATTTAACAATGATTTCCTTTTGCGGTATATAAAATAAAAACTAAGAAATGTTAAAATAGCGTACCGTTGATGTGCATTATTTTAATAAAAAATTACTTTTTAGGAAATATCTAACTCAAAGCATAGCAATTATTCAAATGATGGGGGAAGTGAAAATCTATTTTTCTGATTTCAACAGTGAAGAACAATGCTTTTATTTAATATTTTTTTAAAAAAGCAATTCTACCATGGAATTAGAAAGAGAGGACAATCGAAACTGACAAATACGACACATCCTAATGAGAGCATACATAGCATAATGACAAAAGGAAGTAGTTTTCTCTCAATAAGAAAGAATTAATGGTGCAATGGAATCTCCTAAATATCACTTAGTACATCACAAATCTTATAAGCATAATTTGAAGACAGGCATCCAAATACAAGGTTTGTTTTCTAACTAATGCGTTGAGTGATTGCAAAAAAAGATATTTAAATGTCAAAACAGTGCTTGCGATTTTTATCGAATACAATAATTGAATATGACATGGTATCGATGATGAATATAATTTTTTACATAATTAAATAATGGTAATGAATAAATATAGGCAAAATATTATTGTACCCATCCTAATTCAGTAAATTAAAATAAAAAATATCATCTTCGAAATTCTAGTATCCAATCAGTTTTCTACAGAAAAAAAAAATTAGCATGTTTGAAATTTATAATGAAGAAAAATAGAAATATATTATAATTTCATGAAAATTATGTAGGAGAAAATCCTTTCAAAATTTATTCAATGGAAAAAATAATACAAATAACTCGTATCTAATGGGTATCACAGTTTAATTAAAAATTACTGAAATGATGACGACTTCAGTTTTAAACTAATTAACCATGCTTTATTGTTGATTCCATCTCTCAAGGTTTTTAAAAAACAGGTTAAAACTGGTTTCAGACATCAACTGCCATTCACATTATAATTTTCTTAGGAAAAAACATTTGAAATTATATATATATTTTTTTCAAAATTTAGAACAAAGGATAATCGAACGAAGTGAAGAGGGATTTGACGCGGTCTACGAAATCGTTCTTAATAGTTATGATAAATTTATTGTTCATCGTCCTGAAATAATAAATAGTTAAGTTAGTGCATCAATATGAAATTTATTCTCTATTTTTCAAATACATTTTAAGAAATAACCAAACTATACAATGCCATTAATCATCAAATTTGCCTTTAAACATCCATATCAAAATTCTATTACCTGTTAAAATATTTTTGAAAATTTATATTAAATATGATTAACATTTATTAATTTAAAACACTGATTTTTAGCCAATTTAGCTTTAGTTAGCCATGCAATTTTTAATCCTTTACAAACAAATTAATCTATTGCAGACACTTTTCAATTTTATAATTCAATAATAATTCAAATATACTTTAAGATAATACCAGCGGGTGACCGAGTTCCGCTCGGAGGAAACAGGTATCGAAGCTAACTAGAAGATTTAAATTTTCAATTGTGATTTATCAAAACAATACATGCCATAAGAACATTTGTGAAACCATTGGTGAAAAGATAACCGGTTAAAGTGCACCATTGTAAACTATTCTAAACAAAGTTAGAGTTTGGAAAGGGAACTATTCTATACAAAGGTAAAGTAAAGGTAAAGATTGAAGTGTGTTGAAGTTCAATATTTTTGACAAATTTA
>JAPMOQ010015914.1:2627526-2639282 GCA_026543055.1 Argiope trifasciata
TATACATTTAATAATCATCTACATCTGATAGAAAATATTTTTAAAATCCTAATTCTCATACTTTATTGCTAAATGCAAAAATCTGGTATTTTCTAATAAGATCAAGGAACATGATAAAATCATGACAAAACTTCTCTAATATCCTATCATTTTATATGGCAGCAGAGCTGAACAAAGTAAAACTAAATAAAAATGGATGGTATCATTCATGCAGATAGCTAAAAAGTAATTATTTCAGCAAAATAATACTCCTTTTACTGAAATGAATAATAATCCCTTATTTTTTCTTAATATGACAAGAATGTTTAGAGCTATTTTAGCTTCATTTACAATTTTGCAATGCACCAAAAATCTAATCTTCACTGAGTTTCTCTTTCAAACATTCTAACAATGGAATTAGTCGAAAATTACCAATGTTGGATACTTGCATCAATAAAACGTTATTTTGAGTAAGATTAAATGGCAATATATTGAATTTTTGAAATGAAAAAATATCGGCTGATAGCAAAACATAAAATAAATTTATTTTTAAATATTAATTATCCTTTTTTCTCATAATTTGTAAATATCTGGAGGGTTTTCTCTGTAAAACGTAAATATGATCTTGTTTAAAATCATGATTTGACTTTTTACTTTCTCATATACTTGCTATAGAAAAAGTATAATAATAGTCAAGAAACTCGAATTCTAGATTATGATGAATCTCTACGTTTGATATCTCCTTTAGTTAGAAAAACCCGTTTTAAGAGAATATTCTTCTGTGGAAAAATCAAAATGAATAAATCAAAAACGCTTTGGACTAAACTGAATTTGGTATGCGTATTTACACCAAAATCTTGTGTAAATACCGCACAATTGTTTAAAATTTTATCAATTGTAATATTTTAAACAAATTCTATTAAAAAAGTATCCAAATGTTTGAATAACATTTAATACGATACCTGCAAAGCAGACATAACTAGATAAATAAAATTAGGTACATAAATTTTATATCTATATTGTAAAGACCTATCAAGTTTTCAGTCAAATCCAATTTAGGATTAATCGTAAGTCTTTTTGTATTTTAAGAAATATGTAAACATGATATTCAAAAATCTCAATGACTTATATAAACTAAATTTGATGTGGAATTTTGCGATTACGGCTATAGCTTTTTAGCAAATTTTTGATAACAGACTGGGAAAAGGTACCCAAAATACGCACCTGAGCATTTGAATCTTATTAACAGCATGTAAGAACTTAATCGTAACTTTACTCACCAAAAATGGCAAACTATATTCAAGAAAAGTGCTGAATTCACTCGAAAGGTTCATATTTCGCAATTATTGTACAGCAATGTCATAACTTTATTAGAATGTAGTGAGAAAGTTTTGTGGAGATTCTCCTGCTGGTTTAAATAAACAGTTTCTTTTTAAAGGAGGGATTGTTATTTTTTGTTGATTTTTACTTTTGCGCATCTAAAAATTTTTGGTTACACAGATTCCGAAATTGTTTTACACTTGATGGAATTTAAGAATATAATATTTTATTCCAGTAAATCACAATTTTTTTTTCAAAACTATTAATGCCAATGCTTTGAGACTTATTGAGAAACATTTTTTCTGTGTGGATCAGGAGAATGAAAATTTATTGTGCTATTGAAAGACTTATATTCTGTGTAACGGCTTGCTACTAGACATCACATGTGTTACATTTCTCTACTGAATACGTGTCATTGAACAAAGAATTTAAATAATTTTCCTATATCAAAATCTTCCAAAATACGACACCGTCTTTAGTTTTACTGATTTATAATATTTCATAGAATTTTAATGAAAAATCTTTTACCATTTTTGACTTTTGCTTATATTTTTATTTTGCTTACACAATTCAATTTTATGCTGTATTTATGTTAAAATACCGCATGTTACAGTCAATAAACTTTTCTTACCTACAACTAGTATAAAGCTATAACTCAAATATCGATTTTTGACTTCACTCGAATTGCGATCATATATCATATAAGAGATTTCAGGACTGCAGGGGAATTTTATCTCGGTCATGCATCGTAGATAGTAACACTTTTCTATGTTTTAGACCTGAGCTTGGAAGAAATAACTGGTGGAATTTAAATATTTCCAACCTTACAGACTTTTTTTTCTCTTAAGCTGAACTCTTCCAGGAAATATTTCACATTTCTCTGAATTTTGATGTTATCATTTCTTTCTAGATCAATTGCTCAAAAACTATTAAAAGCATTACTTCAGAGCTTAGTTTATATTTGTATAGAATATAAAAAACAAAATAAAATGTTCTCTGTGCGTAGTTTATCAAAGAAAACGTCAAAAATGTATTTATTTGCATATTTAGCCATTGCATTTGCAAAATGTCATCTGACATTTAGTAATGCTCTATTACTAATCCGCATAGAGATAAATAAACAGTTATATTATTACTTAAACTCCAACTTTAGCATCAGTTATTTTTCCTAGCGACGGTAGTATTTTATCAGTTAAAATTGATTTTGAAGATAAAGGCTTTTGTATAGAACAGAAATAGCACTGTACAAGATTTGATATTCCAATAATATAGACAATGTAAAGTTCTGTTTGGTTTGGTGTAATTATATTAATGCCCCATTTTGAAGTAACACTATTGCTATTGTCAGATGTTAGATGTTGAACGGGCGACACCTGATGTAGCACACACTCTCCAAACTTCCATACCACATTAGAGGGGAGGACATTTCGTCCCACGGATTCAAAATGCATTAAATCAGATACAAGATTCCGGATCCATTACCATGCCTCCAAGCTATCGAGGTCCATAGATAATTTTAAAAGCCATGATCAGTATAGATTATTTTACGCTGGACGGTTATGCTTATTTGCAAAGCAATGTATGCAAATTGACAATTAGACGCGATTTGAAAATTGCGTATATAATAACAATATGTTCATTGCAAATTTATTCAAAAATTTAGCAGTGCTAATTCCATCAAAAAGCAAAATCGCTTTCTAAATTGCTGTGAATACTTATACCAGTTGTTGCAAGATTTCAATGTTAATTATTAAAATTTAAGATTATGTACCGAGAACATTTTCCCATATATAACTTAGAAACTGTATAATATGCTCATTTCTCCTCAAAAATCTCCATTAGCGTCTTAAATATTATCATAGGAGTGACCAGTCTAAATGAATTCGCTTTGAATCAGTTGTAGCTGTGTTTGATGATAAAGTTGAAACAAGAACTGCTACTAAAACGGTCATAATGATGTTCAATGAATCTCCAAATGAACTTGTCACACACAATAATGTCAGCTCTTTAAATGCATATTGATATGATGCTTCTATGTTTAATATGTTAAAAACATTAAGCAATTCTGACATCCGATGTTTACGAACAAAACCCAATTAAAAAATAATTGCAAATAATTTTTCTCTTCCCATTTCTGCATTTTTGTACCCCTCACCTGTGTATTATTTTGAATAATATTTTTGTGTGATATACTATATTTAACTAATATTGGCATAATTGTGCATGCTAATTACTAAAGGAATCTGTATCTGTTTAGGAATTAAATTTTGTATTCATACTGAGCAGATATGAAATTATTATTATAAAGTTCAACCTGCAGAAATTTTACAAAAACAATATCTACGTCAGAAAAAATGTGCAAGCTGTACACTAAGTTTTTTTCTTTTATCAATAAATAAAAAAAGCAAATTAATTCCTTTCTAAATGTCAATTATGGTGGACATTGAAATCTGAAGAATTTGTAAAATCTGTAGATGCGATAGCCAGTTTGAGTTCAGTTTAGTTATATTAACGTCCCGTTTAAAGCAACACGTGGGCTATTTTGGGACGGACCTCGTAATTTTGAACCACTTTCTGATGACGAGGACGACACCTGAACTGTCACCCCCTCTCCACACCACGCCACACCAACGGGAGGACATTTGGCCTGACAGATTTAACGTGCAACAGACCCCCTCACACGACGGTTCTTCGGTGGAATCGAGTCTCGAACCTGAAAACCTCCGGTTCCGAAGCTGAGACTTTACCACCAGTAGCCAGTTTGAATAACTTAGTTTTGTATAAAATGATTAATGTAAATTATTTCGCGTAGTTTTGGATATCTGTCAAAATTTCTAAACATTAATTGCATTTGCTAAACACGAAATATTTTCCAATCTCTCATGTTCATTTAACTTAGAGAAACTCAGATATAGCATTTGACTGTGGCATGAAGTTATAATTTTTACAATGTTTCGTCTTTTAATTCATTAAAAGGTGATTTTTAAGGATCTAGTGAATAAATAATTAAGCAGTTTCTAAATAAATAAGGGTTTATTATTCTTTAACTTTCTTTCTGTCCATTTCTGAAAATTTAATCAGTGACATTATTTAAATATTGTAAATTTAAAGTATTATGTTGCAGGAATGTAATTATAGAAATTTTGTGCTAAAAGTGATGATGTGTGACATATTTCAAACATATTTAATTCCAATATTTTTATACAATAATTCGATAGAGTGGTTCATCTATGCATCAAATACCAACATGGTAAATGGATAAAATTTAAAACTACTCGTGTATATTATGAAAAGTAATGGAGAAGTATAGCTTTGCAATTTATAAAATTATCTATCGAATGGTTTTATTGCAATCTTATACATTCTGTATTTGTAAAGAGTGGTTTTTATCTCTACGATAAAAAGAAATTCTTTGTAGAATCAGATTATACCATTGGCTTTTAATTTTACAGGATTTCATGAGCAAGAGTTGCTTCTTTTACTGACTATTCATAAATTAATTTTTTTAAAGATTTGTGCACATAGATTCCAATATTAAAACTACAACAATATCAAAATTTAATTTGAAATGCATGACATCACAGAATATGCTGATAGATATAATTAAGCTATTTAAGAAATCAGTATTTAAACCAATTTAAGTTGTTTAAAACCGAATCGAAAAAAAAAATTGACAGTTGGTTCGGTTTAAAGAAATTTATAAAGTTAGCAATATGTATAACAAAGTTAAATCGAATACCTTTCAATCATTTTTGAACAAACGTATTCCATCTCTATGCAATAATAAGTAAGATAACAAATAATAAAACAAATGCAACATTCTTTGGTAGCCATGATTATCGATCAAATTAAATATCAGGTCTAATCTTAATGATGGTTTTAAAAATCTGGCACTATTGGCATTTAAAAATAATAAAATAATAAAATCATGATCAAATTTGACTTATCATGCTTATTATTCCTAAAATCCGAGTAACCATTTTAAAAATGTTTATTTGTCTAAAGAAACACAAGAAATCATTTACTTTTTGAAATATTAAAGGAATGATTAGAATAACTCGTTCAATATATTGAAAATCTTAACTCACCTGAAGCAACGGTTACAATTATCTCTTATATACAAATAATAATTCCAAAAATCTATGTTTTATTAATGTTTGAAAAATATATAAGCTATAAAAGTAACCTTAAGGTACAGAGAAACATACAGAAGTGTTTTCGAAATATCTCATTCTTAAATTCATGCTTCCCGCAATTGAGATTTAAAGTATTGAAGATCTTCGTCGGCCCCATATTGCCCGAAGGAGAGGCAAATAAATAGTTTACAAGTTTGCTATTTGATCCGGTGATAAACATACCTGGAAATGAGATTTTGCCGCCGCAAGAGGTGGTGATTACCTTGGCAAATATGTTTGATTCCAATCCGATGCTATTTCGGAAGAATCATTTGTTACTTTTAGACGAGATTTAGATTTACGAGAAATGTTAACAGCTTTCGTGCTGAGTTGTTCTCATCTATTCGGTCTTTTACGAGTCTAGAAAATTTAAACTTAAAGGAAACCTTGTTTAAATGGAACTCTGCTTTTCAGGCCACTTAAATTTGCGTATTTGCTTCAATATTCAATATTTTCATGAAGGTTTGACAGAAAATTACATCTTACATTTTCTAAAAGAAGATGTCTAGATGAATGAAACTTGACTCCATGTGATTAATAAGCAGTTTCTAAACAGTACAGTTCTGCCTATTGATGTAAATATAAAAAGCATGTTATTTTACGATGCATGAAATTTGATACAAAACATGGTGTCATCTTAAAAATTAAATATTACATACTGGAATATACAAGAAAAGAAACAAAATTTATATTAGTTTCCCATATAGCATACTATGGTGATTTTTTTTTGCGATATTATTCAACAACACTGCTAATATTGTTTCATATAAGCAATATTGTACCATACATAAGAGTTACTGAGGTTTGGTCTCTTAACACAGTTTGAGATGTAAAAATTATTTTGCGTCTCACAATACTATTTCAATACAGTTTAGATATTGACACATCTTTTATAAGTTAGAGAGAGTTAACGAGAGTTCTCTGAGAATCTATATAATATTAGACAAAGATGACATTCGTTTGTATGTTCTTTATGGAATGAAAAACAAAATCTTCAGGGCCAATTAACAGACTGTTTTCGGGAAAATGATCCCCATTTGAACAGAAAATTTTACAAATAATCTATTTGACCTGTAAAAAGAATGTTTGAACTTTAATTATACAATGTAGTAAACAACCATCAAATGCATTTGAATCAAATACACTCAAGAGTTCCGAAAACTGAAAGTATTATAAACAAGAATATAAACAACAATGATGATTTTGGAAGAACAAAAAAAGATTATTTCTGAAAAACATTATTTGCAATACAGATAATTTCTCACCATTTTGACTTATACTTTTGCAAATTGTGAAATTTAACTTTTGTTTGAAGTTCCTTAACGTTTAGTTTTTTTTATAAATTTCTTAATATTCAATCATAATTGGGGTAATTGTGTTTCTTTATGAGATTAATTATAATTCTAATTGTTTCAATTACGGGGATTTGGAGTATCGATTTTTTTTCTTAAGTTTATCTATATGCTGAATGGAAACAAAAATAGGAAACCAAAAATTATGTCATAATATATAAATATAAAAAGTGATAAACTGAAAACCCTGTATTCCCAAAAACAATGAGTGAACCTGCATACGAATACAGTTATAATTACTATTAATGTAATCCAAAATTCAAAAATGATAAGTATATGGATATCCGAATTTAATAAAATACAATAACTCAAATCAATACAGGAATTACAAAGTCATGTTCTACTAATATGTTATAAGTGAAAGAAAATACATAGGAAATGTCTTTTTAATATTTTATAATTAAACTTGTTTAAAGTACACGATATAGCGCTAAATAAAAATTGGCATGGAATTTTTTTATAAAAGTAAAATACAAATGAGTGCTTCCGATATGTTTATAAAAATTTATCGTATAAGGACTCTAATTATTATTTCAGTAGGAAAAGAAAAATTTAACAATATTATAGAATAATAATATACGGAATTAAATTCTATACATACAACTATACAAAGCATGTGGAAAATTAGTTTTATGTGTACCTTCTGCTTTACTTTTTTGCAAACATTATTTCCCTTTTTCTGTGTTGCGTTATGAGTTATGGCACTTTTATAAGCCCACTGTCAGTTATCTGTCAGCGATTTAAGCTGAGTGAGCGTCTCTTGTTTTTTCAGTTTCATCAATTAACACAAAGAATACGATAAACTACTTCATGTGTAACATTCGCTTACTTAATCCCTTTTTGATGGGGTGGGGTGGGGACATTCACAAGCCTCACAAACAGAACACATGAGGACAACCATGCCTTAACCGAGAATTGGGCCCGGGAGGCTTAGATCAAGGGTATGACGTGCTACCCCTATGCCATAAAGCCGAGGGTTCCTTATTCTAGTTTAATGACATACATAAAATGAAATCTAAGCATTAATAGATTAAAGTAGATAAAATTGAATAAGGAAAAAAAACATGGAAAACAAAGGAAAAAGTGTACGAGAAGTGATTACTTCACAGCTTATTTTCTTAATAAAAATTAGTGGGCTGAAAATTTAATCTGCATTACAGATAATTACATTATATATTTATCTAACCACTATTTTTATTTTTGATACCTAACATAAAAAGAAACTTTTGTTTAGCTTCTCAGTGAAACGTGAATCTAACTAAGAAAAAATAAACTAGACGATTAAAACGTCTCAACAGCGTGAAATGTTTAATTATTCTTAACAATTTTAGCAAAATCCACCATTCTCTGGATATTTAACAAACCATCATTATTTTATTACGGTTTCTTTTAGAAAATAAATAAAAAAAAATCTTTTTCAATCAATAGAAATCCTTACGACTACCCGATGTAACAAATTTAGAAAAATTCATTACCGATTCGGTTTTATGTAAGAGTGATCCAATATTTTTTTAACTCTTACTTTGTAAATAAAAGGAAACATTTCGTTTGAAAGAAGAAGCATACCTGAATACAAATTTATGTGTTTCTCCCTCTAAGGCTAATCTAAAGTGAACTTTCAATTAAGAAACACAATTACGAGACTACCAAAGGCAATGTTTGCTTTTACGAAAAACTATTAGTCACTGTTTGCTTGGTAAAACGCGAAATTTATGTACTTTTACTTAAAAACTCTTACGCATGTGTTTTGTTAAAGGAAAATAAAGTAGAAGAGGATAATTTTATTTTTGAGGGAAATATTTTTAATAAAATGAAAGTTTCAATATTTCTAGTAATATTGATGCAAAAAAGTGAAATAAAAATTGTAAGCTTAGTTTTGGAAAAAAAAAAAAAAAAAGAAAACGTATATACGATTTCTAGTATTTTTGAAAATTGTAATTTTCAAGTTTAGTCCTATATCTGTTAGCATTTAAAAAAATTAAGATAACTGAATTAAACTGAACTGAGTGAAACGGCGCAGAAAGACTTTTTCAGAAAAGAAAATGTAAAGTTGCTTTTAAACTCTAATCTGTAGCTTATTGACGTTATAGATTTGATTCGCATAATTGATTGTTGCAATTACTATGCATTTCTTTCCTTTGCTTTGCTTGATTGCAGCAGCCGTTGCATAATAAATAAAATTTTGAACTGAATGCATCCCTTTCTCGTAGCTTACACGAATAACGAAAATTCTTGCTAAGTTTAGCCATATTGATGACCAGTTTTAAAGCAATACAAGGGCTATTTTGGAAAAGATATCGTTAATTTTAACCGCGGTCAGATGACGAAGATTATACCTGAGCTGGCACCGCTCTTCCACAAACTTCCACATACACCAGACGTAAGATGTTTGTTCCCGACAAATTTAACGTGCGCCAGATTCACTTACACTGGATATTTTGTGATTTCGGGTTTTGAATTTGAACCCTTTGATTCCGAATTCGAGTCCTTTCACTGGTCTACAACAAGCCTGGAAGGTTCTAAAAGTTTATGTTAACAAATCAATTAATCTAATTTTTTATATCGATTTCCAGACATAATTATTCTTTGAATCTTTTATCATTAAAAAACTGGATATTAATTATAACAAAGACAACAAGCTCAGAAAAATATATTTAGTATCGTCTCAAAATTCTTGCTTAAAAATGTAGCGCCTAAACCAACCAACATGCTATATTTAATCAATGCAAATGCTTATTTTAAAATAAAATAAAAAATACAAATGTTTAGTTTTTAAAGGATATTTTTATTTTTTTAATTGATTGACATCATTAAAAACAATTTTAAATAGCATTATAGCATTATTAATTTTTAAAGAATCAATTAAGCTAAATGATAAAACTTATTAATTTTCCCTGGCAATTTTTATTTGGGGCATTAACTACTAAAGTCATTAAGGAGGAAATATATAATTTCATGCAAAAACGAAGATAATAAAATTTATTTTATAAGCCTTAAAGCTTGAAACAAAGTGATTAGTTTATTTAAGTTTCCAAGTATATGATTTTATATCAGATCTGTCCATCAGTATGGATTGATTAAATGCGATTATTGAATGGGTATAATTGTTTGTCTGATGTGAAATAGCTGACTCGTGCTAACATTTGCTGTTTACGTCATATTCATTTGATTAGAATCAAAATTAATCTTATCTGACAGAAAAATCAATTACGGTAGATGATATAACTTTGCTGATTATTAGGATGTTGACAATTATATTTTAAATTATTACAATTATTTTGATATGCCCTGTAATGTTCTTTCAGCATCTTGTTTTTTCTTGCAAGCAATTATTGAATGGTACTAAGGTCAAAATATACTATGCAAACCTACATTTAGAACCCAGAGGTGTTAATAAACTCTTGTCCGGTTAGCAGTGAATTATTTATTTCTTTTTCTGCTTCTGTTTAAAGATTTATTTCAATTTAATTTCAATAATTAGTCGTAATTCGTGTATATACAATTATGGGATTACAAAACTTAAATTTTGTTTACATTTCTTATGCTGTAGCTAAAGTTAAGGATCTGAAGTATGTGTTTTTATTTTCAACATCATTTTTTATTTTGTATCTGAGATTGAATTTCCAAAGAAACGTGGATATCAGCTTTTTTGAAACCAAATTCTATGTCGGTTATTTAGATCTGATAGATAATTTTATGCAATGATTCAATATTTCAATATTCTACTTTAGTATAAATATATTCATTTTATTGTTAAGTTTCAGCATTTTTTCAGACAAGGCTGTGTCATGTCTATTATATTTCTGCTAATGCTTTGATGTTTATTTCGAATCCATTTCAGTAATTAGTTTTGATTTGAGTGTTTGTGAACATCATGGATAGTGAAAATCCCAATGTAGACAAAGAAAACCCTATTAATGCATAATAATATAAAATCGACAAAATACTAGCAATAATATATATATCTGAAGCTTTCTTTTATGTTTTCATTTATCCAATTAATATGAGATTTTCAACATTTGTTAGGTCGTGATAATCATATTTGAGATAATGTCAATAGGAAATATTATGTCTAGACGAGTATATCATCTAACACAATATATGTATATTATATTTTATATTATCACTGTTACACGGCTTTCTGTAATTTTATGATCATTATCTTAATAGCGCTATTTTAAATTCAAAAATAGAAGGCACCATTGTATTTTATGTTCGATTCTTTCAAAAGATTAAATTAACTCAAAAATATTGATAATACACAAATTCAAAATACAAACAGCCAATAAACTCTTACTTTCCATGAAGTATTTATTTAGTTCGCATTAGAGATAATCTTTTTCATATCAATGCGAATCTCATAAAATGCTAAGCTATACTAATTTTCTAAAATGAAGAGCAAGAATTATTTTTGGCAGAGTTGGAAAACAACATTAATTTCAGGTTTAGTAAACATTATAGCTGGTATTAAACAGATCAGAGCGATATTTATCTTCGAACACTGCTTTGTTATCTTTACTTCTTTGTCACTTTTATCACTTCATTTTCTTTGTTTAGTAAATTACGACTCAGACGGGCAATAACAGTCTTCAGAATATTGATATCCATAAATATTCCCCATCAGGGAATGTTCCATAAGGCACAAAAAAACTATAAATTTTAATTGAGTCCACATTAAAATCGAAATAAAATATTTTTAGGTATACTGCTGGCAAATGAAGAGGAAGACTATTTCAAGATATTTATTTTCTAAAATAGTAAAATTAATACAAAAATACTTCAAGCGATAGTTGGTATTTATTTTATATATTTCTTATGAAAAGTAATTTTATAAATATATATTCTAAAACAATGTTATAGTTTTGTTATCATAAAGAAAATATTTAAATGCTTTTCTTCAATTTTGTATATTATATATATATATATACAT
>JAPMOQ010015914.1:2639682-2654019 GCA_026543055.1 Argiope trifasciata
ACCAAAGCTATAGTTTTGCACTAAAATCACTTAACTTTGACTTAATCGAAAAGGCATACATAGATTTCAAAATCCAAACATTTCAATTTAAATAATGGTGTATATTGCTCAGCATCTGCCTAAAGGCAAACTATATCTTTCTTTGGTAATAATTCTTACATTCCAATCATCAGTTTTTCTTCATAATTACTCACAAGGATTTATTTTGATTGATTCTATATTAATTTTGCAGAAATTTTATATTTTTTCTTAACTTCCTTCACTTTCCATTTTGAAAAAAGCGAATTATTCAAATAAAAAAAATTATATTTGTGATTTTTTTTGAATAAATTCTAAAATATATATTTAAAAAATTCGAACTAAATAATACATATCATGGATTATATTTATCAATCAGTAGCAATGTGACAAATTTAAATCAAGAACTGTTTAAATTTATAAAGTTTTTTTAATTAACTTTTTTATCACTGAAAGAGAAATTTAATTGATGAATTAACTAAAACAAATAATTAAAAATTAGCAAAATTGGTAAATAATGCGTAATAAAATGAAAAAAAAAATATGATTTAAGGACCAGTAAATAAAATAAGATTAAAAATGCATAAGTTCAATACCCTTTTTACTAACTTCATTTATCTACAATGAATATTGAATTCGTAAAAAAAAGCATTAAACTAGTTTGAAGTATTTGAATACATATGACGCTACGATATAATATGTCATATAATCTTTTTGCTTAAATTACGGATTAAAAATTTAATTTTCTAAAAAAAAGAGTATCTTATATTATTTGGTAATTATTTGTCCTATTCAAATAATAATAGAATATTCGGAAGTAGTTTCTACAACATGTTAATATATAAGAAGTGCATTTTTTAAGATATTAATTATTGTAAATTCTTTTCCTCAGTTTGCACAAATTTAAAAATAGATTTCATTCATAATTTTCAAATTTTTTTTCATCTCTTCTCCGAATTATTCTTATTGAAGAATTTCTTCGATTTTTCAAAGCGAAGAAATTTCTGCTTATTTTTAATATTTTTTTGGAAAGTCTCCATGGATATTTCCAAAGAAACTCTTCTTTTGAAACTCTTCGTTATTATACTGATTCAGCTTAAAATATTAAGTCTCTACTATATAATGACCAAACATGTTCTAGATGAGAATTTGTAAATAAATTATAATTTATAGTCTTAATACTTTATCGTCAAGAATAATTTAATTATTGCAGTACGTAAGATATAAAATATGCAATTACACCATTACATAAGTTTAAAATTATCATGCAATTTCCTGTAGATTTGTTTACAACAAGGATACAAATTCCATTCTAACTTGAAGAGTACTTCGATTGGGCAGTCCCTTAGTAGCACACACATATTGTACGATGTCAAACAATATTGCCTAATATAATATCGTACTTTATTGATCAAACAAATTGCTATACACTACTTTCAATCAGGAACAAGTAAAAAAAAACACTCGAAATATATCTGAAAAATTCATTAGATCCATCAGTATAAAGTTTGTGGGCTTCATTATATGGATAGCCTTTATTTTAAACGATCGCAAATATATATTCTAGGATTTATAGAGATGTTCTTGATCCTGGCATGTGGCTGCTTAGGACTGCAACATACTGTAACTTCCTCTAGTGAATGATAATCTGAGAGCCATTTTGCTGCTCACTAGCAATCTATTATCTCGAAGGCAAAGGAATTCAATGGGTCGTATATCCTCCAGATTTAAGTTCTATAGAGTGTATGCTCGATGCATTAGAATACCGAAACCACTACAATCATATTTTAACAATATCCAGAAACCTAAATGTTTTGCACACTCCTATTACATATTTTTATCGCTTGCACTTCACGGTAATCAAACATGTTGCATGGATTTTAATGGGAGGTAATCTCAAATTATACGATTTTGTTGAAATAGCTGAAATACTGTAAAATTACTATATGAAATACTGTTTGGAATAACTAAAATACTGTAAAATCTCAAATACTTGTAAAATACTGTAAACGTACTTGCACATTTTCAATACTTTTCTTAAATATATAAAGAAGAGTTAATATTAATTTTCCGTCAATTTTATAGTAAATGGTGGGAGAAATTCCAAATGTCTTCTTAATAATTGTAGAATTATATTAAATACAATTTAATCATTTTTACGCCATATTATCCTAGTGATATTTCTTTAAATATAGTCACAAAATATATCGTAATGATAAATAATTCATTTTTAAATGGTGGAGAAAACTTACAGTTCACAGAAGAATTTAGTATCTGGGAGCTTAACGAACATTTTTACTTATTTAGAATGCACTTCAATTGGGAAAGTTTTAATAATTGGTACATCTTATACCTCTCTTTATCCAAACCAAATCCCAATAGATGCATTATTTGGAAAATCCAGTTATTTCTTCAAATAAGTCTCAAAAATATTTATGTAAAATGATTAAAACCCATTAAACGTAATAACGTAATTATTAAACCATATTTGCAAATGCATTATCCTCTGAAGAGCAGTAATTCAATCAGTGTCAGTTTTAATTTTATTCTAAATGGGGCAACAATTGAAGTATAATTCATTTAAATGAATGGATAGAGATAATTTCAGGAGAAGAAATAAAGCCTATTAAAGCAAACACTGACAAAATTGAATGGAATATTCTATACATTTATTAGCTCTGTTTATGCATGAAATAAATAAATTTATTTGGAAATACATAATTTTGCTAATTTTATAACCGTTGAATCAATCCAAAACTTAATTTTAATCATGAAAATATCGTTTGTAAAACAGTGCCATTTTCAGAAGAAAAATTCCATATAATTTAAATGAAAATTATTACAAATAAAAAAATATCAAATAGCGCTTCAAAACATACTTGTTTAATTGACATATGTATAGAAATTGACATTTTTTTTAAATTTAATGCTTATGAAAGAATACATTCATTTATTTATTTTGTGTAATTGTTTCCATGCAATCACTAATAAAGATAAATACGAATATTTCTCTTTGTATGGGTATTTATTGATTATCACCAGATAACACATAACACATTTCTTGAGCCTGCCAATATTACATGAATATTCTCTGGAACATATAGAAAAGAGCGCTTTAAATTATTTTTTTTAACTTTAAAACTTATTTCGATGAAAGGGATAGTCATAAAATTTTAAAACGATATTTTGATAAATCCGGAAATAAAAATAAGAATTTTATAATAGTCTATGATTCAAATTATTTCTTGATATCAAAATCCCAATCCTTTCAAATAATATTTTTAAAATGTTGCTTTGTTTGCAGTTTTGCTTACCAGCATTCAATCACATGTGTTCTGAAACGATAATTAGAAATAATCTATTTCTCTACGTCTCCCTGGCTTTCCATGGAAAGAATGAAATGATTGTATGAATGCTCTCTTACAATTGGGCTAAAATACAACAAGAGAAGTTGGGATATGGTCGTTGAGCATTCTTTAACTAACCACTGCTCATATATAGATACTAGCTATTAAACGCAATTCTGTTCTCGTGGAAATTTTCATGTATATGTACGAAAATAAATCAAATAATGACAAATAATATTAAGCCTAACCTTAAAACGATACATTTAAAAGTATAAGTATATACGAAAAATATATAACATAAATACAATTTAATAACAAAAACACACAACTAACGCAAAAACAAATTATTTTCATTGTATACTCAAAATAAAACAAAACAGCAAATCAAGTCTGGTAAATTCCATTTTATTTATTGATCTAGATGGAGATAAATGCAACAGTATTATACACATAATTTTTAAACCTTTTAATTAAAAAAACCTAAACTCTTACCCTAAAATTTAAATGAAAACACAGTTGTCATCAAGCGCAAACACAGTTGATGTCACGACAATCACACGCGAACTTTACAGGCGTCTGCATCCGAAGCTAAGAGTGTCAATCTTAATGCGCATTGGTTATTTAAGCAATACGATTTGGACGGTTGTTTATGGACGCAAGACAAATGTTTATTTAAGTACTTTAAAAAATATATTTAAAAAATGCGCGTACCATAATTGGCACGTGTTATCCGCTTCACGTTAATAAGATCATTGACAAAAATAGAAATGGTCAATGGCTACCCTTTATTTAAGCCTATAAATATTGCTTGCTAACCTTCTATGGTTGCAGAACTTCAAGAGACATATCAGCAACGAATCTGCGTTAAGCATGGATTCACTCCCAGCTTCTGAAAGAGGCGCTTCGACAAATTTCAACGCCAGTTGGCGTAACGCACATGTCTGACTTTCCTACGCCAGTTGCGGTAATGCAATGCAGATTAGAATTTGTTCCTTTATTCTGTTTCCTTTTAATTTAAAAGCACTTCAGAATGAATGCGATTCATTAACAACATTTGATTTTAAATACTTCAAACACAAATAAAATTAATAGAATTGTTTGAAGTAATTGGTCGAAATTTTTCTAAGCCAAACCTCAAATCTATTGGGAAAAAAGGCTTATGTATCTTTAGCTGGATTTGGTGTCTGCTTTTTGGAGTGAAATTTAGTTTTTAATTAATAAAAAATTAACTCCTCAATAAACCGTAATAAAAAGTAGCCTGTGTTATATTCCTGTCTATAATCTATCTTTGAGCTAAATTTCATCCAATTATGTTCTGCCGTTCTGGCATAATGTAGTAACAAACATCCAAACTTTCATATTTATTTATTAATATATATATAGATCTCATATAGTAAAGAAGGAAAAGTAAAGGGTTATCCTATTTCTTTTCTTTTATTTTTTCTATCTCACTGCTTAATTTTGCAATTACCTCACAATTATTTGTTTCCATATGTTCCAAAATAGAAATTTGCTTTCTTTGCAACTATTGCAGTACGTAACTATTGTCTCTGCGCTGTATATAGGAATATCTTAATTCGAAATACTACACGAATTATATTTGTTTCATTGAAGGATTTATTTAATTTTGAATAAATTACAAGCATTAGAATTTTTATAAATTTTCAATTAAAAATTCATTATTCCGTATCTGTCGCCACTAATTTTTTTTTTGATTTGTTCCAAAAAAAGTTCCAAAAATAAATTTAAAATAAAAATAAATATGCATTATTGTCTGTTTAAAATAATTTATGTTGGTAATTCCGTGCTTACTTAAACGGTACCTAAAACATTAAAATGCTAGAGAATGCTTCCATTTTTTTATTTCATTCATTAATTAATTTTACTTTTTTCTTCTCCTTGTGCAGTTACTCACCTGAAATCCAAAGCCATTTTATGAGCTTAAAAGGCTTAGAAAAAGAAGAAAAATTGCTAAGGAGATATTAGACTTCTTTCGCTAAGAATATTTGCAAGTTTATTTTTTTTCCGCACGAGGTCTTTAAAAATTAAGTGTAATAAGAGAAAAATGTGTTTTTTTATAGCGGCATTACGTTCAAAGCTATAAAATTCCTTCTAGTTGTAGCTTTAGTTTTTATTGCTCTTATTTATGAAGAAAAACTGGAATAGCAACTGCCTTAAAAGTCAAATATTAAAAAAAAAATATGGATGTTAAAAATTCTTCAAATTTTTGTCATTGTTCTACTTTTAAATTCTGAAATTTGCGAATTTTTTTAAAAACTGTTTATGTTTTCCTGCATTTTACATTAATTTAATTCTTCTCTACTTTAGATATTTTTTTTCTAAATTTAACTATCTGAACTTTGTTTTTTAAACAAAGCAAGTAATAATTAGCTTAAATATTTTGTTACTTATTTAAAATATGAAGAAATGGCGCCTTTTAATTGAATTAAAACAGCTGTGAAATGATTGCAATCTATTTTAAAAGATGCAATGAAAGAATTGCCACTCATAAAAATGCAAGAATGAGCAGAATTTTATATTTACAAGTAAACATATTGATAAATTATTTAAAATATTATTTATTTCAAATATTGAAAAAAATTAGTATTTAAAATTATTACGATTGTGAGTCATTAATCAGTTGTTAACTATAAAATCCAATTTTTCAGCTAAATTAATAATATTTTTCAGATATAATACGTTTTTAAAACTAAAATTGTATCACAATCGGGAGAAATATATAAACTTTAGCTCTAGAAAGAACTAAACACAGTATCTGAAAATAAGTATAAGTAAGAACATTATAAAGTGAAGATTAAACAAACCAAAGATTAAATACCTTCACGAAATTTCAGAAATAAATTACGGGATTCCTGAACTAAATTACGTGATTTCTGAACTTTCTTTCAAGACTTATATATAATTGTATTCAAATGGTTAAGAACAAATAACACAAGGTTTTTTTTTGTTGTTGTTATGGAAAGAATAAAAAAAAAACTTGTAAAGCTATTAGGAGGCTTATTTTCTAGTCAAAGAAGATATTTTATTGCATGAATCCTGAAATAAAAACACCTATTCAGAAACAATTCTATTAAATTTGAGTAAACTCAATGTGCAATGCATTATTAATATTAGGATTCGTCAGAAAATTTCACCGAGGTTGATAATTTAATAAGCCAAAATTTAAGAAAATTCAAATAGTATGAGACTTAAATTTCTCAAATATGAAATCTAATATAATTTCTATACGGATGAATTAGTAAAAAAAAAAATGCATATAAATAAAAAAACAGGAAATTAAGAGAATTGGATTTTTAAAAATTATTCGCCAAAATCGACATTTTGCGTAGGCGTATATTTTAATTAATTCTTGGTTTTCAATCACTGAGTTTTAATTTAATTTTGATAAATTTACAATAGTCCATCAAAAAGATTTATTATTTTTGTTAATACAATATTTTTTATGTTATAATTTTTCATTTCAAATCTTCACTTTGGAATTATGTTTATTTATTAATCAAAATAATTTGTTACATAATTCAGTAAATAAAAAAAGCAATTAATCATCAAAATTTTAATATCATTAAGTTAGAATTGCAGAACTACATTAGAATGAGGCAAGAAAAAATATGCAATTGATGTTCTTCACCGTACAAGTAATACACATGGAAAATTCATACAAGCATTGTCGATGATATAACAATTATTTTACTAGGTTAGATGGGAATGTGCACTGGTCATATCAAATAAAACAAAATTTGATTGCATGTATTGGTTGCTAACAAAACATTAAGTATTTATATATAAAGTTTAACGAGAATGTATGCATACTTATAAAAGAATATATTTGTGAATGGTTGTTTGAGCGAAAATTTGATGCTTTATCAGCATTACTTATGAAATTATTTTGAAAAAAAAATCTCAAATTTAATTTCTAAATCATTTTAACTTTTTTATGGTATAAATTTAATTATTTATGCATACTCTTCTTGAAATTTTCAAAAAATATGTTTGCACGAATTTTAATTTTAGATTTCATTGTTTTAAATTATTCATAACTTCATCGAATATTTTTTTCTTACGCTGTTTAGAACTAAAAGGAGAAAAGTTTCGCTCTTTGCTTTGACAGTTTTCATGGGAGATCAGAAAATAAAATTACATTACACCGTAGATTCCGTAAATAGAAACCGTAATATTCGAAATAGATTACCCAAACATTTAAATGCTTTAATCGACAGTGATATCATGATTCCTGATTTTATTAGATAAATTCTTATTTTGCTATCAGAATAATGAATAGCAAGTTACAAATACGATATATAATTTCAGTTAATTGCATCTGATTTCTTGAGTTAGACAGCTAGTTTCTAAAGCCGGCTAATGGTGCATTCTTATAATAAAGGCTATTATGATTTGTCATTCCAATCGCAATTTATTTCATCATCAAATTATAAATGCGTAGTTGCATTGTCTTTTATAAATAACATATTAGTCATCTATGATGTAATAAAGATTTAGTACGGGAAATTTATTTTTGTATTAAAATAGTTAATATCAGAATAAAGAGACTACCTTATCACATAAACGCATCAACGATTTAAATACAGCACAACCTATTCAAGATTTCAAAGGGTTTATTTCATAACATCTAATAAACATTAGAGTGTTGAATAAGTATATTACATTAACTAAATCTGTAATTTAAACTCGTTGATTCAAAAGAGTAAAAATCGTTTGCTTGCCTAAATAATCATTTGCTCTTTCAAACTCTTTGAAAATCAGTTTCCTCACAATGAAGAATTTATTTCGCAAATATCTTTCATGAATTAATTACTATTTTGGTTTCACATGCAGCTTCATCTTGGGTTCGGAGAGAAATCAAAATGACTTTATAAATTAATGGTACAGAATAATGAATTGAAATATATTAAATTGAAATCATTCAAAATAAATAAATGACGCATAATATTTCTTTCGTAACAGTAGCAATTAGTTAAGTACACTAATTTAACTCTTAAAAATAAATGCTCAATTCTTAGAGAAATCTTTTGTGATTTAGAAGCTTTAGAACATAGAGGATATTTCAAAGTAATATAAATATTTTAAAATTATTTTAAAAAGGATTATTATCATGGGATGCCCGAAATATGGTGATAAATTTGTTCTTATTATTCAAAACAAAGAATAAAAGGCTTATCTATCTTCCTAAAATGTACTATCATGCTACTGTAACAAGAGAAAAACGGAAATAAAAAATGGTGTAACTGACTTGTTTTGTTAGTATTTCAGAATGCAGGCCTTGTCTTATATTTAAAAAAAGTTAATAAGGCGACAATCTAATTTCACGTTTATGCATTTAGTAATATTCAGGCTAAAATTGAAGAGTTTTGCTACAAAGAAATGTAGCTACAATTTAGGAATTTGAAGTTACATGTACTATTGTGGTAAAATAAAGACTTGTTCGTTTGCTGCCAAAAAATGTAGCTTTATTCGTTGTTTCTCGCGTTACCCAAGTGATGGAGCTGATTGTCTCATTGATTTGTTGCAATATAGATGCAGGTGATACTGCACATGTCCACAATGACCGGAACTTCGGAAACACTGGAAAACATAAAAGGAAAGTAGAAAGATCATTCAAAAGAAAGATCGTGTGAATATGCTGGTATCATAGAGAAGACAATTGAAAAGTTTTCTGTTGCTAAAGTTATCCAGATAATGATTTTTCATTGACCAATGTAAAGGTTTCTGCCTGAAAACTGCTTACATCACTTCCATTGGTAACAAAAGGGAAGTCTTTTATGATGAAAGAGTTTTTACTTATGAACAATACCAAATTAATACATGTAACATATTAGGTACAGAAAGTGTTGAACTACTCTGTAACAAGATAGTAAGAATCTTTAACATTCAAAACATTACTCCATTAATATTAAACATGATGCGGTCATCTTATTCCCACACCCTTCTACTTAAGATCCCAAAATGAAATGGAACTAGCTCCCTGAATCGACTCACAAAATTATATGTACTTCTAGGATGACCTATACTTCGACGAAGCCGAAGATGATTTTGACGTTATAGATGGGGAGTGAACTGATTAATGGAAATAAACATATTTTTTGTTTTTAAAGCCAATTTTATATTATATGTGTGCGTGTTAGTTTAAATAATTAATAATGTAAACAAACATCATTTTTATCTTTGAATATTTTTCATAGAGGTAGATAGACTATATTAGGTAGCATGATAGAGGTAGCCCCAATTTTCCAACAAATATTACGCCATCTGGAAAATATACTTGTGTGAAATTTCTGTCAGAGTATGTAGATTAAAAAGAAAAAAATGCACAATTTGGAATTTAGAATTTTTAAAAGCTTTTTTTTTTTACGATTTTCTGCAAAGTTGAATAATTGGAACTACATACTATTTTCAGAAAACCCTTCATTTATTAATGTACGAATGCCACGTTTTAAAATAAATATTAGATATTCTTTCTGAAGAGGTACATTCGAATACTAAAGATATTTTTTATTTATCTATGCGGATTTCTTGAAATTTCCAAAACCTTATTACAGCAGATTGCATTTATAAATAAATGATTCGCGGACCCATTTCACTTTTTCTGCTCGAATATGCAATTTCATTTGAAAAAAAAATAAAACAATGAAAAGTGTATTTTTGAGCATGCGATAGAGGATATCATCCCTGAAATAAATTCTAAACGAATAAAAACACTTTTTAAGAGAATACTTTAGAAAAATAGGGTTTACGAATAATTATTAATTCTGAGTCTAGAAACAAAATATTGAATTTAATTCTTATCGTAGTTTTTTTTTTAAATATTATATAACAACTTAGTGCCAATGTATTCAATCGGAATATTATTATTGCTGTTTTATTATGACATTTCAAAATCTTAACGATACTAATCTATAGAGGCTGAAGTATTTTAATTGTATCAAAACTGATTAAGTTTATTTAGGCTACTATCTTTATAAAAATAAACACTCATTTCCTGAAGACAAACTTCTGTGCTGATTGAACTTCGAGTAAACAGTTCGAGTAGAAACGAATTACTAAACTAACTCGTTTCCCTGGACAAAGCAATCTGACACTTTACGAGACAACATTGATTTATAACTGCTGTTTGCCGTCTCAAGTGACAAGACGGATTTCATTTATTAACTTGAATGGCGTTTTCCTACTCTCAGTTTTGGTTGGAAGTAGGAAACAAAAGACGGAATAACCGCCCTTCGAAATCCGAAAGATTTCCCTGAGTGGAAGCGTGTCAGATCTCGGAGACTTAGAATGAAAGACATGTTCAAACGAGTTGGCGAAGCGAATTCAAATCTGGAACAAAGTCGTCATCCATTCATCCGTGCTGATATTTTATCATCATGAACGAAGTTAGTTTGAGCTTCAAGGGATACTAGCTTGAATTTAAATAGCACTTCTAAACTTCTAACATTGTTTGAATTCGTCTTCTTCATTTCAAGATCACTAAATATCTATATTGATATGTAGGCTTAAGACTTAAACATTTATTATTTCAAAATAAGGAAATATGCTGCTATGTGGCTATTTTATTCTGGATATTTTTAATTAAGTTTGAAAATGGGATCCTTGAAATTAAAATCATTCAATTAAAGCTCTTAATATCCAAACATTGCCTGTTCAGTTTCACCTTACCATCTAATGTGGAGAGACTGATGCCAATTTTGTTTCTTCTAGTAGATATAAATTAATATCGTTATCAAATATTATTAATTTTATAGTAATTACATATGATTTCACTATAGTGCATACAGAAAAAAAATGTAATGATTTGAAGTGCAAACCAGACATGTGAGAGAATTTCAAGTTAGGGTACCAAGTAAATGAATTCCCATAATATTTCTTCGAAGTCTATCTTATGCTGAATATTGAGCTTTAACCTTCCCGTTTTGAAGATTATTCGAGTTCAGGTATCTAAGAATGTTGGAACTTTTGAAACACCCTACCAAAATCCACTTCCCTTTGAAGAACTGCAGTGGTATGTTATGTTCTTTAAGTATCGACATATAAAAGAAGACCAAGTTTAACTGTCAGTTTTTAAGCAATTGAACATCTGACCATATTTGAGACTTATCAGAAAACCTTTTTATTCCAAGAGCATCCTGGTAAATGTCTCTAACAAACTAACTCCCTAGATATTCGATCAACTACACTTAATGAAGGAAGAAGTTTCGCAATGATATCCAGTCTCGAGTGCCATTGCAGCTTCGATGGCAGTTTAGACCCTTTCAGTAATGATGCAGTTAAAAACTTGACCAAATAGTACATAAATATCGTATAATAGTATATGATATGATCAATATTCGCAACAATATTTAATATCATGCAATTTTGAGGAATATTGTTATGGTATACTGTTTATCACAATGTGAAACAGGCTTTGCTACATGGGTATATGCCTCAAGGTATAGGAACAAAAATAAATGTACTCGAATTATTTTAGTTCCTTCAACAATCATCAAATGTTTAAACGAATCAATATTTCCTCTTGGATCAGTTAGTTTGAACGTTAAAAAATATTTACAAATAACTTTTTCTGAATTTTCGATATTATTTAAGCATTTTGCCTTTAACTATTACTTATGTAAGTAACTTTTATATTGACAGTTTTATAAGCTAAAAAAAGAAAATTTAATTAAAAATCTTAATTCGCTATGATTATTAATTAATAATTAAAACATCTAATAATTTTCTATGATTATTTTTTATAATTAGGAAATCTAATAATTCTCCATGATCCATTTTTTTTTCAAATAAATAGAGTTAAAAATAGTAAATACATTTGGTATTACCTATTAAAGAAAATCATGACAGAATAACCATAATTTTACAATTATATATGCATTCTTTCGGAAAATATGCTTCTTTCAAAGTTTATTATCTTATTGCTATTTTTCACTTTATTTCTAAATATTTTCTTTAAAAATATGGAGCTATATTCTCATAGTTTTGGACTGCTTTCTTTTAACATCAATCGCCCTGCAAAAACAAGACAAGCTACTTTTATATAGAAACTATTTGTTCTCATTTTGAAAATTTTCGAACCCATAAAACAAAGACTCGAAGAAGAAGAAACGATTTTCAAAATCGTCTATGCAAGTCATTTATCATTTTAAATATGAAAACATTAAAGAATAAATAAAATTAAAATCGTCTCTGAATTTTTTATGTTATGTATGAAAAATATTACAGAATAATAAAAAGATTTTACTATACTTTTTTTTGTTTACTTTAGATGCTTCTACTTTTTGACTCGATTTTCATAAAGTTATTTACATATTAAAGGCATATATTTATATCCATTTATATTCAGAATAAATATGCATATATATTTACTCAAAAGGATAAATACACACTGTAAAGAATTTCTTAAAATCGTAATGAAATAAAATATGAATGAACTTTTGACGAGTTTTTTTTATATAAAGTCCCAACGTACATGACAAATCGATTTCCTACTATCATAAAAATTAATTATTCTAATTTTATGAAATAATCAAAATTTTAATTGTTAAATTTATCATTGAATACTTTTTCATTATTTGAATATTTTTAAGATGTACTTTAACTATTTAGGATACTACTTATAACAGTCATAAAAACTCAAAAATTTCGTTGCAGCAAATATTTCACATTGGAGTACTGATGAGTTATGATTTATTTCGCATGTTACTCTTAGTAAATAAAATTAAATAATTATTCAAAATATCTCCACAATATTAAATAAGTCATTCGTCTCCATTTTCTAATTATAACACTTAGTTTTAATACATGATTGATAGTTAAAAATTATGTGGTAATTACAATTAAAGTTGAGGTTCAGCAAAGAGAGAAGTATTGAAAGTTTATACTTTTATAAACACAAATATTTTTTCCATAATAAACGCTGAAATATCTAAAAAATAGAAACTTCCTTTGGCTAATTCCTGAAGAAAAATAATATGATTTATATATATTTAAAACAAAAAATATATTTATGAGTAAATTAATATATAATATCTATACTCATTAATATATAATATCATTATATTATATATTAATGAGTAAAGTTGTGGTTTTTAATTGATTTAATGTTGGCAGATTATGACAAATAAGAAGTTTTGACTATTGTGCATTGCATACTGTATTTCAAGTTAAGAAACGAAAATTTAAGCATTTCCAAAGGGCAAAATAGTCTATGGTTTCTATTCAGTATTCGGTGTATATTAAATACCATATCTCAAAAGTATGAGGAACAAAACTACAAGGAAATGTGAAAGATAAGTAATATAAAATAATTCAATTACTACTGAAGTAAAAAAGATCTATTTTATTTACTTTTTATTAAATTATCGAAAAATTACTGATATTCGCAATAATTAAATTCGCATTCTTCACCTTCACTTGAAACTGAAATCCTTGCTTTTTAACCTTTCAATAATTCTTGCACATTGACCTACTGACTGTTGATTGCAATTTTCATTACAAACTGTTAAAACTCCATTTAAAGTATTAAAAATTAATTAAATTTAATGAATGAATTAATATTTTTTAAAAACTATTAACATCGAGTGACAACCACTACAAATTTTTAAAAATGTATTTGAAATTGTGTGGATAAATAAAATGATTTTTATTCATTGAAAATTTGAACAAGATATATAATCAGAATGTGAACTAAAATTAGGAACTGCAAAAGAGCTCCAAGTATTTTCTTACGTATTGTAATTATTTGAAACAAATAGCTTCAGCATAAGAATCATTAATTTTTAAATGACTGAATTGATTGATTTGATTTATTCAAAATACTATAATTTTTAGAATCAATTTATCCTTATTTTTTAAAAATATTAATTTGCATTCAAATGCAAATTTTCTGCTTCAGAAAAGGTTATATATATATATATATATATATATATATATATATATATATATATAT